>JAKVIS010000460.1:0-69814 GCA_033119425.1 Bufotes viridis | reverse complement strand
CTGTTATGGGGGATCTGTGGATGACACACTGTTATGGGGGATCTGTGGATGACGCACTGTTATGGGGGATCTGTGGATGACACTGTTATGGGGGATCTCTGGATGACACACTGTTATGGGGGATCTGTGGATGACACACTGTTATGGGGGATCTGTGGATGACACACTGTTATGGGGGATCTGTGGATGACACACTGTTATGGGGATCTCTGGATGACGCACTGTTATGGGGGATCTGTGGATGGCACTGTTATGGGGGATCTCTGGATGACACTGTTATGGGGGATCTGTGGATGACACACTGTTATGGGGGATCTGTGGATGACACACTGTTATGGGGGATCTGTGGATGACGCATTGTTATGGGGGATCTCTGGATGACGCACTGTTATGGGGGATCTGTGGATGACACACTGTTATGGGGGATCTGTGGATGGCACTGTTATGGATTGTGACTCACAATGGATATTGGGGGCCAGCAAATTACAAGGAAGGCGGGGGTGGGGATGATTGATAACATACATATCTAAATGGCTGGGGGTGAGGGCTTGACTTGAGCATCTACTGATCAGAGCATTAGAATAGCAGGAATAAATAACATCTAAATGTCTGGTGGGGAAGATGGGGGTAGGACAAGGGCTGATGGGGAAGGGGACTGGGTTAGATAATCTATACTGACATACATATGACACACACATATATACTGACATACATATGACACACACATATATACTGACATACATATGACACACACATATATACTGACATACATATGACACACACATATATACTGACATACATATGACACACACATATATACAGACATACATATGACACACACATATATACAGACATACATATGACACACACATATATACAGACATACATATGACACACACATATATACTGACATACATATGACACACACATATATACTGACATACATATGACACACATACATACTGACATACATATGACACACACATATATACTGACATACATATGACACACACATATATACTGACATACATATGACACACACATATATACTGACATACATATGACACACACATATATACTGACATACATATGACACACATACATACTGACATACATATGACACACACATATATACTGACATACATATGACACACACATATATACTGACATACATATGACACACACACATATATACTGACATACATATGACACACACATATATACTGACATACATATGACACACACACATACATACTGACATACATATGACACACACATACATACTGACATACATATGACACACACATATATACTGACATACATATGACACACACATACATACTGACATACATATGACACACACATACATACTGACATACATATGACACATACATACTGACATACATATGACACACACATACTGACATACATATGACACACACACATACATACTGACATACATATGACACACACACATACTGACATACATATGACACACACATACATACTGACATACATATGACACACATACATATATACAGACATACATATGACACACATACATATACACAGACATACATATGACACACATACATAAACACACACAATATGCACATTACATTACTGCCATTCCATTCCCTTTAACCCCTTACATTTTCTGCACATACAGTCTCTGGTGACTTGGAGGGAGAGGCAGGCTGCAGAGTATTCCTCCTCCTCCTTCTCTGTCCGGATGCTGCTCTTCTCTCTGTGCTGGGGGAGGGGGTTGTGAATCTCTGGTGCACACACAGGCAGGAAGTCAGGGGCTGGGGAAGGTACGGAGCTGAGGGAGGGAGGAAGAACACCACTAGGGGGCGCAGGTCCGGCTGTTACAGCAGCAGAGCGCAGAAATGGATGCTCTGCTGCTAATACAGCTACACGGCAGCAGCAGGGACTTGGTGAGAGTGGCCTGGGCCTGCGCCCTGAGGCTTGAGCGCCCTGAGGCTGGAGCCTCCTCAGCCTCTGTGTCAGCCCGGCCCTGCTTCTGGCCTCACTGCTCCCCTGTCGCCGGCCAACCTCTGGGGGAGGAGTATAAACACTGCGCACCCTCCTGGCTCTTTTGCTGGGCAGCGCAGGAAACTCCTTCACCCAGGGCAGGCCGGACACCAGCACTTTAGCGCTGCTCCACCGCCGGCTTCTTCTTTCTTCTTCTGGTTCCCTCAACAGTTCAGCCGCCAGCAGCGATGTCCTCCTCAGCGGCGATGGCAGCGACACTCCCGGCGATCCAGGCTGTAGCGGCATCTGGAGGCAGCTTCTTAGCCAATCTTCCCCGCCGGCCGCCTCCGCTCTCCACAAGTCTCCTCAGCAGGTCTTCCATCCTGGATTCTTCTTTGAACTGGCCCAGAATCAGCAGCGAACCTGCAATATAAAGGCAAGAAGCTTCCCGCTGTGGGAAGCACAACAAATCAGAAGCCTTGAAATCTCCCCCAGCAACGGGCGGAGACCAATCAGGAAACACCTTGAGCACTGCAGCTTTACAGCTGACCGGACCAAACTGGAATTACCTCAGGTAAGATCTGAAAAATAAAGGCGGGAAAACAGCCACACACAGAAAAAGGGGGAGGGGGGGAATACAGCCTAAAATTCCTAAAATGAGGTGTCATTGCCCCCATGTGTCCCCCAAGCTAGGCGCTCTGGGGGGCCTAAACATTCTGTAGGGTTGCTACTGCTGCCGCCTCAATTATACAACTGCTGTGACCTGCTGAACATCATCCTCCGTAAGGTTGCTGCTGCCTCCATTATGCTGCGGCCTCGCTGCCAACATGTACCGTATGGCTGCTGCTCCTCACTGCTACTGTCACCACCATTAACACAAAGCATCTGCCGCCACTGTTGCTACTACCCCCACCACTACTAACATCATTAACACAAAGCAACTGTTGCCACTATCACTACTACTACCACTACCATCATTAACACAAAGCATCTGCCGCCACTGTCACTACTACCTCCACCACTACTACCATCATTAACACAAAGCATCTGTTGCCACTATCACTACTACTACCACCATCATTAACACAAAGCATCTGCCGCCACTGTCACTACTACTACCATCACCATTAACACAAAGCATCTTCTGCCACTATCACTACTACCCCCACCACCATTAACACAAAGCATCTGCCGCCACTGTCACTACTACTACCACCACCATTAACACAAAGCATCTACCGCCACTGTCACTACTACTACCACCACCATTAACACAAAGCATCTGCCTCCACTGTCACTACTACTACCACCATCACCATTAACACAAAGCATCTGCCGCCACTGTCACTACTACTACCACCTCCATTAACACAAAGCATCTGCCTCCACTGTCACTACTACTACCACCTCCATTAACACAAAGCATCTGCCGCCACTGTCACTACTACTACCACCACCATTAACACAAAGCATCTGCCGCCACTGTCACTACTACTACCATCACCATTAACACAAAGCATCTTCCACCACTATCACTACTACTACCACTATTAACACAAAGCATCTGCCGCCACTATCACTACTGCTACCACCATCACCATTAACACAAAACATCTACCGCCACTATCACTACTACTACTACCACCACCATTAACACAAAGCATCTGCCGCCACTGTCACTACTACTACCACCATCACCATTAACACAAAACATCTGCCTCCACTATCACTACTACTACTACCACCACCATTAACACAAAGCATCTGCCGCCACTGTCACTACTACTACCACCACCATTAACACAAAGCATCTGCCGCCACTGTCACTACTACCCCCACCACCATTAACACAAAGCATCTGCCTCCACTGTCACTACTACTACCACCACCATTAACACAAAGCATCTGCCGCCACTGTCACTACTACTACCACCACCATTAACACAAAGCATCTGCCGCCACTGTCACTACTACTCCCACCACCATTAACACAAAGCATCTGCCGCCACTGTCACTACTACCCCCACCACCATTAACACAAAGCATCTGCCTCCACTGTCACTACTACTACCATCACCATTAACACAAAGCATCTTCTGCCACTATCACTACTACCCCCACCACCATTAACACAAAGCATCTGCCGCCACTGTCACTACTACTACTACCACCACCATTAACACAAAGCATCTGCCTCCACTGTCACTACTACTACCATCACCATTTACACAAAGCATCTGCCGCCACTGTCACTACTACCCCCACCACCATTAACACAAAGCATCTGCCTCCACTGTCACTACTACTACCACCACCATTAACACAAAGCATCTGCCGCCACTGTCACTACTACTACCACCACCATTAACACAAAGCATCTGCCGCCACTGTCACTACTACTACCACCACCATTAACACAAAGCATCTGCCGCCACTGTCACTACTACTACCACCACCATTAACACAAAGCATCTGCCGCCACTGTCACTACTACTACCACCACCATTAACACAAAGCATCTGCCGCCACTGTCACTACTACTACCACCACCATTAACACAAAGCATCTGCCGCCACTGTCACTACTACTACCACCACCATTAACACAAAGCATCTGCTGTCACTACTACTACTACCACCATTAACACAAAGCATCTGCCGCCACTGTCACTACTACTACCACCACCATTAACACAAAGCATCTGCCACCACTGTCACTACTACTACCACCACCATTAACACAAAGCATCTTCCGCCACTGTCACTACTACTACCACCACCACCATTAACACAAAGCATCTGCCACCACTGTCACTACTACTACCATCACCATTTACACAAAGCATCTGCCACCACTGTCACTACTACCCCCACCACTACTACTACTCCCCATAGACAGCCTTGTATGCTCCATGCTGTACCGCTCCTGCTGCTGCCCCTTTATCAGTACCGTCCTCTTCCCATATCCACACCGCACTGCTGCTGCTGCTGCTCCCAATTAGAAGCAGCTCCTTCTTCTTGTGTTTTTTTCGTGCAGGCGGCATTCCCACCCTGTCCAGGCACCATTTTTGGACACTTGGTCAGCCAAGCCACTTTTTAATATTTTTTCCCCCATAACACCGTGTGTTTAATCATCTTCTGCTTCGGATAAGGGACAATTATTGGAAGCTTTGGAAATTGATAAAGCAGAACACATGTACCGGCGCCGTGTGATATTAAACCTACTGCATGATAACGCTGGGGAGAAAATAAATCATAAAAGTTTTCCTAAAAATGATGACTCCTAGGAGGCTGGAGGGGTCAAATACCAACTTTTAGGGTAATTGGAGCAACGTCGGTTTCGCCTAAATCAATTTGTGTCTGAACCAAACTTTTAAAAAAATGAGCGAACCGGACCCAAGACGAGTTTTTCTAATCTCCGCAAACTAAAATGTCATCCTTGAAATGAAGCCAATGAAGCGAAGAAGGGCTATTAAAGGGGGCGGGGCTGTCCCAGGAAGAGAACTTATCCCCCATCAACTAATTGTAGGGATCAGATCACTAGGGACCCCTGCCAATCATGAGAACAGGGCCCATGTTCACCCATTGGAATGGAGCTGCAGACAAGCTCAAATCAACTACAAAGAAAATGAACAACCAAAAAAAACTAAAAAATAACTGAAGATAATTGTAATCCCCCCCCCAGTGGAAATCCTACATCTGCCCCGACATAAGATATCGCTTACATCTAATAGCTGACATGGATAAAAGGGATAGAGTTCCCCTAAACATCTCCTGAGCACACACCGAGCCCCGATACCAGCAGATTACATCACCGGCTCTGCTACATGGACATGGCAGAGACTCAGCTGTAGTAACTGAACATTACACACACAGCTCTGCTGCACACACTGATACAGCTCTTCAGAGGCATATTACACATAAACAGCTTGGTTGTACGCACATACAGCTCAACTACACAGACATTACACGGATACAGCTCAACTACACAGACATTACACGGATACAGCTCATCTATACAGACATTACACGGATACAGCTCATCTATACAGACATTACAGCTCTACAGCACTGCTACATACAGACTGGAATTACAGGCAGTACAGCAGAGACCTTTGTACAGGGAGCAGATAATCCTGGTCATGTGATCTCCATGACTCCTCACACACCTGATCACATGGTCATGACATCATCACAGGTCCTGTACCTTCTCCTGCAGCACAGACTGGAGCCCGACTACTGCATGGTGGAAGAAATTAAAGCCCAGGACGCTCCATAGTGAAGGGTTGTCAGAGGAGGACACGCTTGCCCCCAGGTAAGGGGAACACCCATCAGATCCACACATGTTAAAACTACAGATGAAAGAATTTCAGGTTATGAAGTTTTTTCACGCTTCGTTTATTGGTAAAAGGTGAATTGTGTTAGGGATTCCATTACCACGGACCATAACGCAATTCTATAACGGAATGCCTTTTTGCCATTTTGCAGCCTATAGACTTCTATTATGACAGAATAAAGAATGGATTTCCTCTAAAGGCATTCCGTTATGCGTTCAGTCATAGAATTGCGTTATGGTCCGTGGTAATAGAATCTATAACGCTATTCATCTTTTACCAGTAAATCAAGCGTGAACAAATTTCATAACCTAGAGGAGGGGGACTGGAGGAGGGGGCGTTATATAGAAGACATATCCAGGCGATCTCAGAAACGTGGACTGGAGTAAGGGGGCGTTATATAGAAGACATAACCAGGAGATCTCAGAGACATGGACTAGAGGAGGGGGCGTTATATAGAAGACATATCCAGGAGATCTCAGAGACGTGGACTGGAGCAGGGGTCGTTATATAGAAGACATAACCAGGAGATCTCTGAGACATGGACTGGAGGAGGGGGTGTTATATAGAAGACATATCCAGGAGATCTCAGAGACGTGGACTGGAGGAGGGGCGTTATATAGAAGACATATCCAGGAGATCTCAGACGTGGACTGGAGGAGGGGGCGTCATATAGAAGACATATCCAGGAGATCTCAGAGACGTGGACTGGAGCAGGGGGCGTTATATAGAAGACAGATCCAGGAGATCTCAGAGACGTGGACTGGAGCAGGGGGCGTTATATAGAAGACATATCCAGGAGATCTCTGAGACGTGGACTGGAGAAGGGGGCGTTATATAGAAGACATAACCAGGAGATCTCAGAGACGTGGACTGGAGCAGGGGGCGTTATATAGAAGACATATCCAGGAGATCTCATTGGTCCACGGCCGGTTAGCTGACATCGCTCGCTGTGCCCCCAGTACCCCCAAATACTATCCTGAAGAAATATCAGTGCCCCCATAGTATTAGTGCTCCTCAAGGTCCCACCAATAGTAATTCCCTTCTAGAATGCCCTCAGTAGTAATACTGCCCCCTACAGGGATAACGCTCCTCAAGAGTACCTCCATTAGTAGAATAGCCCTCCGGTATTTATACTGCCCCCTACAGGAATAATGCTCCTAAGAGTACCTCCATTAGTAGAATAGCCCTCCGGTATTTATACTGCCCCCTACTTTTATAATGCTCTCCCTGAAGTGCCCCCAGTGTTTTTACTGCCCCCTACTGTTATATCTCCCTGAAGTGCCCCCAGTATTTATACTGCCCCCTACTGTTATAATGCTTTTCCTGAAGTGCCCCCAGTATTTATACTGCCCCCTACTGTTATAATGCCCCCTGCAGTGCCCCCAGCAGTTATATTCCCCCTTTAGTGTCCTTGGAAATTATAATTCCTCAGTCCCTCCAATATGCAGTCCCATGTAAATAACATCACCCCCTCAACATTCAGTCCCATGTAAATAACATCACTCCCTCCTCCAGCCACCTTCAACACACAGTCCCATGTAAATAGTATAACTCCAGCGAGGGCCGGCCTTTGGGGTGTGCGAGCTGTGCGGCAGCACAGGGTGCCATGGCAACAGGGGCGCCTGGCAGCCGACACAGCTCGCAGACGCTACAGGCTACCAGGGCCGGACTGTCCTGCCGTGGCCCTGGTGACAAGTGTCGGCAGCCGGCGGCAGGGTACAGCAGGACGTGAGCGCGTCCATTGCGCCCATTTCCATAGTCATCTGTATCGCCGTCCTCAGGACGGCGATAAAGATTTCTGTGCTGCGGCAGAGGAGGGAGAGGCATGTCCCCTCCCTGTTCCTCCTGAAGGCTGCCAACACTAGGCTGGTCGGAGGCCGGTGCAGGCGGCGCGATGACATCATCTCCCGCCGGAGCCATACAGCGCAGGACACAGGCCGGAAGAGGCCTTCATCGCATCACTGACATGGAGGTAAGTATAAGTGTTTTTTTTTTTTTATACAATACTGGCGCATGATAAGGGGGCTACTGGCACATAAGGGGGCTACTGGCACATGATAGGATGGGCACTCTGGCTACTGGCACATGATATGGGGGGCTCTGGCTACTGGCACATAAGGGGGGGCTACTGGCACATACGGGTGGCTACTGGCACATACGGGTGGCTACTGGCACATACGGGTGGCTACTGGCACATAAGGGGGGGCTACAGGACATGATAAGTGGGGGCTACTGGCACACAAGGGGGGACTACTGGCACATAAGGGGGGCTACTGGTACATTAGGGGGCTACTGGCACATGATAGGGGGGCACTCTGGCTACTGGCACATGATATGGGGGGGGGGGCTCTGGCTGCTGGCACATGATGGTGGGGGGGACTTATTACTGGCACATAGAAATTGTCTAGAGGGGGCCAAACAAAGACGTGGGTTGAAGATATGAGGGAGAGGCTATACATGCTTAGTGTTGTAAAATGGTTAAATATAGTGCACTGACAACATTGCTCTTGTCTCTACAATACATAAACTGACTTTGGGATTATACTATTAAAGTGGCGCTGTCACTGTCTGGGTATTTGCCAAATTCGCAAAGACTCCCGACAGACAGTGACATTGAAGCTGATCTATAGTTGGTCTATACCTTCACTACTGTGTTTAGGTGAACCCGGTGGGGGCACCACAAGATTAGCTCGCACAGGGCGCCTGAACACCTAAGGCCAGCCCTGACTCCACCCCTCTTCAACATACAGTCCCGTATAAAAATTATGTTTTTGTGTCTCCATTTTCTGAACGCCATATTTTTTTTATTTTTCTGCCGATCGTCTTGTGCAGGGGATTTCGTTTTTTGCAGGAAGAGTTGACATTTTTATTGGTACCATTTTTGGGTGAATAGCGCTTCCTGCTCTGTATACACAGCTCTCGGTGAGCGCTGTATATAAAGCGATCTAGAAGGCAGGGACACCTGGGAACCCTGCCTTCTCTCTGGGGTCTCCTGCTGTCACTGACAGCGGGCCCCCCACTTGGCAGCTGCACGATTAACGTGCAGCTTCCATCTCTGAATGAATAAACAACCGCCCATAGGACGTCTATATCCTATGGGCGGTCGGGAAGTGGTTAATGACCGCTGTAATTTGTCATGCTGTTTGTTAAAAATAAATCTATTAAACGACAACATCTGTGTGGTCGGGAGGAGCTGCCGAAAACCTAATCTGCCAACCCAATGTCCGTCTAGATAGTAATAATAATAGAAACATAGAAACATAGAAACATAGAATGTGTCGGCAGATAAGAACCATTTGGCCCATCTAGTCTGCCCAATATACTGAATACTATGAATACTATGAACACATCAAGCAAGTCAAGTAAGAATTGTTGTTGTTCGGCAGAGTAATTGCTTTGCTGTAAAGCTGTCATTATGGCTGTTATACCCTTCTGGTGTTCGATAGAAGTGTATAAACTCACTACATCTATGGTCACCAACTATCCTCTGGAATATTTTCTAAACCCCCAATAACTTGTAAAAAATGGGAGGTGTCTAGGAGGAAAGATGTCGTGTCCTTTACTAATGGTGTTAGTACCTTTTCTAAAACTATTGCCAAAGGTGATAGTACCGAACCACTCGAGGCCACAATCGGTCGGCCCGGGGGATCTACCAGAGTTTTATGCACCTTCGGCAATATGTAAAATACAGGTGTTATTGGTGAATAATTGATTAGAAATTCACTGAGCTTATTATCAATAATCCCCCGACTTTTGTAGCTATTCACTAACTCTGAAATCTTTGTCTTAATGCGAAATACAGGATTCGAGTCCAATTTCTTATAAGTATTAGTGTCTGTTAATTGGCGGTTGACCTCCTGTAGGTACTTCATTCTGTCCATAATTACAATTGAGCCCCCTTTATCAGCGGGCTTTATGATCAAAGACTTATCTCCCATGAGATCCCGGATTGCTTGTCTTTCCTCACTCGTGATGTTATGTGAAAATCCCCCCTCCTCCTTGTTGAGTCCACTTTCGATTGTATTTCTTTAGTCACCAAATGAACAAATGTCTCTACGGGGTGGTAAGTTTTAGGGGGGATAAAGTGACTTTTCACTCGCAAACCCAGATCTGTTAATTTCAGACTACCATCCTCCACATCCTCCTTGTTTGTATCTCTCACATAGGTGGAATTATCTTTAACAGAAAAATGCGCTTTGAGTCTTATTTTTCTAAACAGTTTCTGAAGATCCACATCCATCTGAAAGGTATCCATTTGATCAGTCGGGGAAAAGGAGAGACCTTTTTCAAGCAACCCAATAGTTCTATGATCCATCAGCTTAGAGGATAAATTAATTACTATCGATTGTGTCCTACCTGGGATCGCGTCATCACACTCTTCTGCTGTGGTCGATCGGGGCCTCCGATGTTTGCGGCCCGCACGGCGTTTCCTCGTGGTGGACGGCGTCCCTGGTCCCGCCTGAAAAAAGGGCGTGTAGCTTGGGAGTCGTTGGATTCGCTGCCAGAGCTCGAGGTGTACTGATTGCCTTGTCTGTAACCACCTCTGTAACCAGCGCGAGGCTTGAAATATTTCAGAGGATAGTTGGTGACCATAGATGTAGTGAGTTTATACACTTCTATCGAACACCAGAAGGGTATAACAGCCATAATGACAGCTTTACAACAAAGCAATTACTCTGCCGAACAACAACAATTCTTACTTGACTTGCTTGATGTGGTCCTTCACGACAACTACTTTCTCTGTGGAGATCAATTTTACTTACAGCAACGGGGGACGGCAATGGGCGCGAATGTGGCCCCGCCCTATGCAAATCTATATATGTCATCTTTTGAACAACACCATGTATATTCAAATGAAGATTTTCAAAATTTTTCGTTGGTGTGGAAAAGATTTATTGATGATATTTTTTGCATATGGGCGGGGCCACTCGCGCCCCTCCTCCAATTGTTTGAGCATCTGAATGAGGTATGGGATGAATTGAAATTCACTATGACCTACGATCAGAAGTCTGTACATTTTCTGGATGTCACTATACATAAAAAAGAAGGGGGTACACTAACCACTGATCTGTTTAGGAAAGAAATGGATAGGAATAGCATCTTGCACATCAGAGTTCACATCCACCTGCACTCAAAAAATCGATTCCAAAATCTCAATTTATGAGAGTTAGAAGGATCGTTTCGGATCCGGACATGAGACAGATAAGAGTAGATGAGATGACATCACGATTTTTGATGAGGGGTTACCCTCAAGAAATATTGAGAACAGCAGTGAGCTCAAGCGAGGGACAAATTCCATCCAAAGCTAGTGATGATCGCATAGCGTTTATTCATAAATACCATCCCATGAATCACAACTTTGACAACATAGGGCCAGATTTATCATTACACTTACATCTTACTCCACTTTTACAACTGCCCAAAGTCACTTTTAGTTAGTCAGATTTATTAATGGTCCTTTAATACTGTGATAAATGTGGATTGACGGTAGCAGTTCATCCTTCAGTAAGCGGCTTTACAAAAGTCGCACGTCTTTACAAAAAAGTCGCATATTCTATTAAAAAGTCGCATAAGATAAGCATGGTCCCCCCTGGAGTGAAATTGCGCATTTTTTTGCGACTTTTTTGCGACTTTTTAAATGGTTGCAATAGTAAATCTGTCTAGAGATTCATTTACATAAGACAACACGCCCACTTTCACAAAACTGGAGAGCTTAGTGCAGAGCTTGAAAAAGTCGCAAAAAAAATGCGCAATTTTACCGATTGCGCATTTTTTTGCGACTTTTTCACTCCATTAAAGTGACTTTAGCTAATGATAAATCTGGCTCATAGTCCGTAAACATTGGCACATTCTAGGGAAGGCGTATCCCACAATAGTGGAATTTCAGAATCCGCCATTAATTTGCAATAGACGAAATCCCAGTCTCAGAGACCGATTGGTACACTCTGATATGGGTACTATGGGTAAAATGGTGACACAAAGTACACTTACCCATCAGAAGGGAGGCACTTTTCCCTGTCTCCATTGCATGCAGTGCAGCAATGTACTGAAGGGCCAATTTTTTCAACATCCACAGACTGGCAAATCCTACAAGATTAAGGGTTACTATACGTGTGATACCACCAATGTTATTTATTTAATAAAATGCCCATGTGGTATGTTATACATTGGGGAGACGATGCAAATGGTGAAGGATCGCATCAGCAAACATAAGTCAACTATAAGAAAGAAAAATCTTCTATTCCCCATACCATCCCATTTCCATAGTCATAATCATTCAATAGCGCAGCTGAAATACCAGGTTATTGAGCGGGTATACTTACCAAGGAGAGGTGGGGATCTGAAAAAGTTGTTACTCAGACGAGAGGCCTTTTGGATACATACCCTTGATACCCTACATCCCAAAGGTCTTAATAGGGATTATGAAGTGATGTGTTTTTAATTGGATTCAATATCCTTTTTTGCAGACTACGACAACCTGATCGTGAGGGGAAGATATGTTCCCGGACTGGGATATTAGTTTTGCAAATATATTGTTTAGGAAAGATTCCCAATATATATAAAAAGTTTTTTCTCTTTCTTTTTCCTCTTTCCCCTTTTTTTTCCTTTTTTCTGATGTCATTTCCTGTCTGAATTGATTGGTGGGATCATGTGACTATACCTGTTAGGAATATTCATTTCTTCCCCTCTTATTGGTACCCCTGGTACTAGACTTTGGTATTCAGCTTGATTTGATTCTTTTCTAGCGCTAGGAGAGCAGCATTGACACATGATACGATTCTGGTATACAATGCCACTCTGTCATTTATTACGTACATGTGACATATATAGTCGTAGTCCAATGACATGATCTTTGAGCAAACCAATCACAGAGCTACACATTTCAGTTACCTTATCTATATGCTATATGTAAGCAAAACAGTTCCTCGAGAACTCTCTCACCTCCATGTTCCTGATATATTAATGTATATAGACCTTGGACTGCAACATAAGCATTTACAGCTACATTACAGTCCAAAGTTCATTCCACACAAGCTCCAAGCAAACAAATGTATAGATGTAACTCAAAAGCCCATATAAAATAGCTCAGTAATAGAACCCTTCAATCCCCTCTTAAAAACCATCTACATATTTCATTTTTGGTTTTTTCATTTTGTTCCTTTCAAAATATTTCTGTAAGTATTGTTGGTAATCCTCTGGAGACCCAGGGTTTCTTGAGGTACCTGAATGTATGCAACTTGTGGTGTATCTGAGACTCGCCTACATCTCATAAATGTATTAACTAATGAGGGTATACATTGGATACAGTAACAACACATGTTTGTATAAGGTCTCGTGGACTCTGTAAATCTTTAATCTAGAGCATTTAGGGCCTTCACTATCCTGATTATACTATTCTGTTCAGAATATGAGGGGCCAGGAACAACTGGATCTTGCTCCTGAGCTCCTTTAGAGACTGTGTGATTATTTGGTGCACCACATAATAAACTCATCTCCTCTGGATGATAAATACAAGTGGTAATGAGTCCGATTGGCAAGAAAACACAAAGATTAATAATCAGCAGCAGACAAACAAATCTCCCAGAATATTGTGGGGTCTTCATCTTCAGCCTGTGGCAAGGCTTCTTCTGAGCTCCGCTCTTTGTCTTCGTTGGACACCGGAGAAGAAACCTCAGGGATCCTTTTCACTCTGCTAGCATGAATCCAGATCGGAGCCTCTTCTGTGAGAATCGCCGTTCTAGTGACTGCTACCACCGTGGTAGGGGTCCGAATGCCAGCTCCTTTGGATCTTTTCCTTTACGTAGTACCCTGACCACCACCGTGTCTCCAGCTCGGAACGAGTGCGTCGGTTCCTGTGGAAGAGAGGGAAACTTACAAGCAACTTTTTCTTCAGTTTTGTGACATATTCTTCCCTATTCTGGTCTATGTCGCCTTCCTGTACCACTAGGGGTGATTTGCCCAAGGAGTTGGAAAGGGCCTACCTATGAGGATTTCAACGGGTGACAGTCCTAACCTCTTATTAGGAGTCATTCTTATTTCTGCCAATATAATAGGTAGGGTTTGTTTCCATTTCTCAAAAGTACCTGCTGTGGCTTTCCTAAGTTTGTCTTTAACTGTTCGATTCATGCGTTCTACAAGAAATTTTTGATGCTGTTGTGCTCTACTCCGTAAAAATGTGCTATGAAAAGTGCAGCGTTGTGCTGGGGTATACATGGTTTCCCCTCTTTGCAGACCAATCCAGTGTGTGGATTTTTCTGCAAAACAGGATAAACCCAGTCTTTTCCTCGAGTATGTGCTTTGCAATGTATAACAGCTATTTGTGAGGGAAGCTGGAGGGCGGCCAACAGATCATCTATAAGCTGGGAATGAGATATTTTCTTACCGTCAGCTGTAGTGAAACCCCTGCGTTGCCAGATTACCCCATGGTCCCACACAACCCCGTGTGCATATCTGCTGTCTGTATATATTGTGACAGGTTTGTGTATTTGACATGCTCTTGTAAGTGCTATTAATTCTGCAGCTTGGGCTGATTGCACATGAATGGGTCGTGACTCAAGGATAATATCTGGCAGCATCACTACTGCATATGCTGCACAGTAGACGGTGTCAAGTGGACGTGAACCCTCTACAAACACTTCTGGTGCGTCCGGTATGGGGGTGGCTGACAAGTCTAGTCTGGGGGAGGTTTCGTATTCGAGTACCTTGAGACAGTCATGTTCGTCTGGTAAAAAGTCTTCTGTCCCTTTTAGTCCTAGTAATGCATTCAGTATAGGTGCTGGTCCTGCCGTATGTGAGGCATATTTAATCTGTAATGATGGATCACTGAGTAAAAGGACTTCATATCCTGACAATCTTTGTGCTGACATGTGCTGCGTATGAATACCTCTGAGTAGTCCCACTACGTCATGAATAGTATGCAAGACAGTGTGGTGTCCCAGTGTAAAGGGTGTGACCAATTCCACCATCATCGCACAGGCCGCAAGAGTACGTAGACATGCCGGCATCCCTTGTGCAGGGACAGGCATTACCTTTGAGAAAAAGGCACAAGGACGCAACTTTCCCCCATGTTCTTGAGTGAGTATCCCCGCCATGGTTTTACAGTTTTGTTGTGCGGACATGTGGAATGGTAGGTTATATTCAGGGAGGCCCAATCCTGGGCTACACATCAATGAACATTTCAGAGTATCGAAAGCATTCAACATTCCTTTTGACCATCTTATTAGCTCTGGGGATTCTTCCAGAGTGGCTTGCCTCAAAATATTTCTGTAATAAGAACAGTCGGGGATCCATTGTCTACAGTAGTTTATCATACCAAGAAAGGACAGCATTTCCTTTTTGGTGTGGGGTGACCAGACCCACAATAGACTGGATTCTCCCGGGACTGATTCTTCTTTCCCCCTGTGTGAGGACAAAGCCCAAGTATTCAACCTGCTTTTTGCACCACTGCAGTTTCTTTAACGACACTTTATGACCACATTCTGACAATCATTTCAACAAGGATATACCATCATGTACACTTGCCTCCACTGACATGCTGCACAACAGTAGATTATCAACATACTGCATCAGGATGGAACCTTGGGGGGGGTGCCAGGGTTTCAAAGTGGCTTGGAGGACAATGCTGTACACAACTGGTGAATCAGCATACCCCTGTGGCATTCTACCCCAGGTCAGTTGACGTCCCTCAAAGGAAAAATCAAAATGCTACTCTTATTAAACAGACGGCCTGCGCGGGGATGGAGGAAAGGAGAGTTGTGACATCAGGAACCACTGAGGCTATGGGCACAATGAGATTGTTGATTGCCCTCAAATCCTGGACAAAGCGGGTAGTACCATCTGCCTTTGTCACAGGATTGATAGGGGTGGAGTAAGGTGAAATCACCTCCTCGAGGATTTCTTCTCAGAAATTCTTCTCTCATTGGCCGTAGCCCCTCAATCTTTTCCTTGGACAGTGGGTATTGCTTTTGATACACCGGTGTGGCACTGGGTTTAAGATTGGCTTGATAAGGTGTGTAATCAATCTGGCCCATGTCATAGTCGCCCTGTGACCATAGTAAAGGGTTTATGTCTCCTAGCTCAGGGTGGTCCTGTAAACTAACAAAAGTACATATAGCCGGGGTCACTATGGGCATGATGGCTGAGTGAATACTTAGTCCGTCATTTTTTACTGTCACTCCTAAGTCCAACTTCACAAACAAGTCCCTTCATAATAAACTTACAGGGCAATCCGGTATGATGCTGAAAGTATGGTCGGTGATGGATTCACCGTCCACTGTCTCTATTGGGAGGACACTCGTTTTATATGTTTTAGTTAATACCCCGTTGATTCCCATAGAGGGGTCAGACTTTCTTAAAGGTCCCTTGTACATGTCTTTGTTAACCTCTTGCCGCCACGCTAACGCCGATGGGCGTCAGCGCGGCGGCTCTCTCAGGTCTCAGTCACGCCTATCGGCGTCATCTCGTGAGACCTGAGATTTCACATGAACGCGCGCGCCGTGCGCGCGCTCATGTGATCGGAGCCGGGACAACTGAAACTACAGCCTGCCAGCGCTGATCATGCGCTGGCAGGCTGTAGATGCGAAAAACCGCATTTAAATGCATATCAGACGCTGCTTTTTAAACAGCGCCTGATATGCCTAATGTCCAGCTCGTCTGGTGGTCCCTTTGTTTGGGACCACCAGAGGAAAATAGGAAAAGTGCACCAATCACTACACACACACCCCCCACCCCCATCACTGATTAACCCCTGATCACCCATGTCACCCCCTGATCACCCCCTGTCACCCCCCTGTCACTAATCACCCCCTACAGGCTCATTCAGACGTCCGTATGTGTTTTATGGATCCATGGATCTGCGGATCCATGGATCGGCGGATCCGCAAAATACGGACACCGGCAATGCGCTTTCCGCATTTTGCAGATCCGCACAGAACTATATAGAAAATGCTTTTCTTGTCCGCAATTGCGGACAAGAATAGGACATGTTCTATATTTTTGCGGAACGGAAGTGCAGACTCGGAAGCGCGGATCCGTAATTCGGATCCGAGCGGGACAAAGTCTGTCCCCATAGAAATGAATGGGTCCGCAATTCCGCTCGCAAACAGAATTTCGGACGTGTGAATGGGGCATAAGGGTCCCCTATCACCGCCAGTTAGCTAGCTACTTGTTAGGTAGCTAGCGCCCACCGCACCGCAGTCACTGATTTTGGCAGAGATTTTTTCATCCACATTGACCGATGCGAATGAAGAAATCTGTGCCGTTCATTTTTTTTTTTTTTCAGCGCAGCGGCTGAACGGAAAAAAATCTCATTACCCGTATGCTCAATATACGGAGAATCGCAGAAACTCCTAATGCTGGCCATACGTGTAATGATTACGGAGACCCTCAAATGCCAGAGCAGTACAAACACCTCACATGTGACCCCATTTTAGAAAGAAGACACCCCAAGGTATTCCGTGAGGGGTATGGCGAGTTCATGTAAAATTTTATTTTTGTCACAAGTTAGTGGAATATGAGACTTTGTAAAAAAAAATATATATATATATATATATCAATTTCCGCTAACTTGTGTCAAAAATTTTTTTTATGTGAACTCGCCATGCCCCTCACGGATTACCTTGGGGTGTCTTCTTTCCACAATGGGGTCACATGTGGGGTATTTATACTGCCCTGGCATTTTAGGGGTCCTAAAGCGTGAGAATCCAAATACGTAAAAATGCCCTGTGAAATCCTAAAGGTACTCATTGATTTAGGGCCTTTGCATCTTGGCTGCAAAAGTGTCACACATGTGGTATCGCCGTACTCAGGAGAAGTAGGGCAATGTGTTTGGGTGTATTTTACATATACCCATGCTGGGTGAGAGAAATATCTCTGTAAACGACAACTTTTTAAATTTTTTTATTCAAAGTTGGCAATTTACAGAGATATTTCTCTCACCCAGTATGGGTATATGTAAAAATACACCCCAAAACACATTGCCCTACTTCTCCTGAGTACGGCGATACCACATGAGTGACACTTTTTGCAGCCAAGATGCGCAAGGGGCCCAAATTCCAATGAGTACCTTTAGGAGGGCATTTTACGCATTTTCTTCTCACGCTTAGGGCCTCTAAATGCCAGGGCAGTATAAATACCCCACATGTGACCCCATTTTGGAAAGAAGACACCCCAAGGTATTCGCTGAGGGGCATAGTGAGTCCATGAAAATTAAACTTTTGTCAAAAGTTAGCGGAAAGGGAGACTTTGTGAGAAAAACAATAAAAATCAATTTCCACTAACTTGTGCCCAAAAATTTTTTTCTATGAACTCGCCATGCCCCTCATGAAATACCTTGGGGTGTCTTCTTTCCAAAATGGGGTCACATGTGGGTATTTATACTGCCCTGGCATTTTAGGGGCCCTAAAGCATGAGAAGAAAAATGCGTAAAATGCCCTTCCTAAAAGGTACTCATGGAATTTGGGCTCTTTGCATCTTGGCTGCAAAGTGTCACTCATGTGGATCGCCGTATCAGGAGAGTAGGCAATGTGTTTGGGGTGTATTTTACATATACCCATGTTAGTGAGAGAAATATCTCTGTAAACTGACAACTTTGTATAAAAAATTTAAAAAGTTGTCGTTTACAGCGATATTTCTCACACGCAGCATGGGTATATGTAAAAATACACCCCAAAACACATTGCCCTACTTCTCCTGAGTACGGCGATACCACATGAGTGACACTTTTTGCAGCCAAGATGCGCAAAGGGGCCCTAAAACCAATGAGTACCTTTAGGATTTCACAGGCCATTTTTACGCATTTGGATTCTCACGCTTTAGGTTCCCTAAAATGCCAGGTGAGTATAAATACCCCACATGTGACCCCATTTTGGAAAGAAGACACCCCAAGGTATTCGCTGAGGGGCATGGCGAGTTCACAGAATTTTTATTTTTTGGCACAAGTTAGCGGAAATTGATATATATTTTTTTTAATTTTGTTTTTTACAAAGTCTCATATTCCACTAACTTGTGACAAAAATAAAATTTTACATGAACTCACCATACCCATCACGGAATACCTTGGGGTGTCTTCTTTCTAAAATGGGGTCACTTGTGGGGTATTTATACTGCCCTGGCATTTTAGGGGCCCCTAAAGCGTGAGAAGAAGTCTGGAATCCAAATGCGTAAAAATGCCCTGTGAAATCCTAAAGGTACTCATTGAATTAGGTCCTTTGCACTCAGGCTGCAAAAGTGCACACATGTGGTATCGCCGTACTCAGGAGAAGTGGGCAATGTGTTTGGGGTGTATTTTATATATACCTCTGCTGGGTGTGAGAAATATCTCTGTAAACGACAATTTTTAAATTTTTTTATACAAAGTTGTCAGTTTACAGAGATATTTCTCTCACTCCAACATGGGTATATGTAAAAATACACCCCAAAACACATTGCCCTACTTCTCCTGAGTACGGCGATACCACATGAGTGCCACTTTTTTGCAGCCTGGGTCCGCAAAGGGGCCCTAAAACCAATGAGTACCTTTAGCTTTTACATGGCTGCTCACAATTTAGCCCCGCCCAAAATGCCAGAACAGTACAAACACCCCACAAATGACCCCATTTCGGAAAGTAGACACCCCAAGGTATTCACTGAGGGGCATAATGAGCCCGTATGAGATTTTTATTTTTTTGCCAGAAGTTAGCAGAAATGGAAACTTTATTATTATTTTTTTCCTCAGAAAGTGTCATTTTCCGCTAACTTGTGAAAAAAATGAAATGATACATGAACTCACCATGCCCCTCCGTGAATACTTTGGGGTGTCTTCTATCTAAAATGGTGTCATTTGGGGGGTATTTATACTTTCCTGACATTCTAGCACCTGAAGAAACATGACAGGCGCTCAGAAAGTCAGAGCTGCTTCAAAATGCCGAAATTCACTTTTTTGCACCATAGTTTGTAAACGCTATAACTTTTACCCAAACCAATAAATATACACTTATTGGACTTTTTTTATCAAAGACATGTAGAACAATACATTTAGAGAAAAATTTATATAGAAATGTAGTTTTTTAAAAAAATTACAACAGAAAGTGAAAATGTCATTTTTTTGCAAAAATGTCGTTAAATTTTTATTAATAGCAAAAAGTAAAAATGTCAGCAACAATGAAATACCACCAAATGAAAGCTCTATTAGTGAGAAGAAAAGGAGGTAAAATTCATTTGGGTGGTAAGTTGCATGACGGAGCAATAAACGGTGAAAGTAGTGTAGTGCGGATTTGTAAAAAAGGGCCTGGTCACTAGGGGGGTATAAACCTGTGGTCTTCAAGTGGTTAAACACACTGGAGGTGGCGCTGCTGTCTACCATGAATCCTACCTTCCTTCCTGCAACTTTAAGCAAAATAATCGGTGTATCTTTCCAGTGGGTGGTGACCTGTGTGAAGCTGGGGTGACTCCCTCCGGGCCCCGTCAGTAGGGTTGTTGATGATTCCAATCAATGGGGAACCTGGGCTAAGTCTGCGTACCCTGTCTATCTGTATTCTGTCCCCTTTGTGTCATGGGCTGTTGTTGGCTGTGTGCTCCCCTATTCTGCGTGTCTCTCCTGGGTGTTGTGCACTGTCTAGCTCAAAGTCCCTGCTGTCCACAGTTATAACAGCGGTTATTCATGATTTGGAAGTCTTGGTTTCTATCATTTGATCTATGAAAGTTTCCTGCTGTCTTTCGCATATTTCTCCCTTTACAGGCTTTCTTTAAATAAGCCACTGTGCCAGACGGAGCCACAGTAGGCTTGGGGCAGTGTTTAATAATTTTATTAAGGTCATCTATGTCCAAAGCCTTTTTCATCAGTTGATTTCCAACCGTCAAAAAAGGCATGGATGTCTCGGGTCCCCTGGTCTCACTATCCTTTTCCACTTTTCCCTTGTTCCTTAAATTATATCTCGATACAATTGGGGGTGGGGGTTGTTTACTAACTGTGTGTCCTGCTATTATGTGACTGGCTGCTATTAAATCCTGAGCGCTAAACAGTTAATTTTATGTACATATGAAGGTGGGGGAAACATCTGATGTTTTTTTATCATTTTCCTTCTTAGTCTGTATCTCATGTAGTTTTCTATCGTCTTTTGATCTTTTTAAACCTTTGCACATGTTGGGGTCATACCAGTGAGGAGCTATCTCTAGCCATTGTTCTCCTCCTTTCTGCATATAATACATATCCCATGAAGGGTCAGGTTCAAAATACGGCCAGGCGGCAGTGTCGCCTAAGCATAGACCCTTGACCATGTCCATGTGATATATGCTATTATCTCCTTCCCTGGGAAAGGGGTCTACCACTTCCATTGCCTCTGTCCACCCTGCCAAATTATCTACCCATGGGTTAACAAGGCAATAATTTGTAGGACTGACTCGGGCAACATATTATTTACATGATTCACCTGGTTCTGGTTTAGGACATTCTGTCTTAGATTTTTGACTACTCATTATCAAAACTTATTTTCTTACAAAAAGAATTCAAAACAGCAATAGCAAAAAATAAAGCAGAATGTTAGTCTTGGGACGACAGCTGTACACTTACCACCCAGCCTGTCACTTCCCCTTATATAAGTATGTTAAACAAAACCACTTATCATGCAAAACTTCTACAATTATCAAACAACTTATCATTCAAAACTTCTATAATTATCTTATTAAGAATCAAATCAAGCTGTGAAACCTTCTGTGAAATCAAGCCCTCTGAAGTACGCTTTCCTTGTTACTGGACTTTCCTAAGTTCCTAACTTGACAGTTCCCTGAACTGTGTACAACTCCCTGAGTTGTATCGTATGTGTCCCTGACACAATACTGGGTACTCCCTGAGTACCTATCTGACAGTTCCCTGAACTGTGTACAACTCCCTGAGTTGTATCGTATGTGTCCCTGACACAATACTGGGTACTCCCTGAGTACCTATCTGACAGTTCCCTGAACTGTGTACAACTCCCTGAGTTGTATCTATGTATCCCGGATACAAAAAAAAAAAAACTCTGTACTTACTCCGAGACGTGGCCAGTGCCCTCGGATCGGCCAGAGGACAAAATTGGTGTCTCTTCTCACCAGACCCGAGGATGACCTTCTCGATCCCGGACAGAGCCCCCAGATTGTTAGGAATATTCATTTCTTCCCCTCTTATCGGTACCCCTGGTACTAGACTTCGGTATTCAGCTTGATTTGATTCTTTTCTAGCGCTAGGAGAGCAGCATTGACACATGATACGATTCTGGTATACAATGCCACTCTGTCATTTATTACGTACATGTGACATATATAGTCGTAGTCCAATGACATGATCTTTGAGCAAACCAATCACAGAGCTACACATTTCAGTTACCTTATCTATATGCTATATGTAAGCAAAACAGTTCCTCGAGAACTCTCTCACCTCCATGTTCCTGATATATTAATGTATATAGACCCTGGACTGCAACGTAAGCATTTACAGCTACATTACAGTCCAAAGTTCATTCCACACAAGCACCAAGCAAACAAATGTATAGATGTAACTCAAAAAGCCCATATAAAATAGCTCAGTAATAGAACCCTTCAATACCTATAAAATGTGAAACATAGTCAGTTACTGATGTGCAGTTGAAGAAGGCTGGACGGGCCGAAACGCGTCCTGTGACACTTGTTTTTTCTGGAATAAAAGTATACTTCTTATACGCCTGCTGGGATTCATCGATTTTTCTGATTTTATTGGGGATAACCCCTTCCCGTGCAAGCGTCCCAGTGGTGAGCTGTTTTTGCCTTTACATTGAACTTATAACAGACTGGCCTGAAAGTGCTCCTCCTCCTCCTGGGCCACCTCCTCTTCCATCATCGCCCTAAGTGTTTTCTCAAGGAGACATAGAAGTGGTATTGTAACGCTGATAACGGCGTCATCGCCACTGGCCATGTTGGTGGAGTACTCGAAACAGCGCAACAGGGCACACAGGTCTCGCATGGAGGCCCAGTCATTGGTGGTGAAGTGGTGCTGTTCTGCAGTGCGACTGACCCGTGCGTGCTGTAGCTGAAACTCCACTATGGCCAGGAGTTCCACCTGGTGGGCACGTCGCATATGAGGCGGTGAGCGGGAAGGCCGAAGTTCCGCTGTAGCGCAGACAGGCAAGCAGCGGCAGGATGTGAACGCCGGAAGCGCGCACAGACGGCCCGCACTTTATGCAGCAGCTCTGACATATCGGGGTAGTTGTGAATGAACTTCTGCACCACCAAATTTAGCACATGCGCCAGGCAAGGGATGTGCGTCAAACCGGCTAGTCCCAGAGCTGCGACGAGATTTCGCCCATTATCGCACACCACCAGGCCGGGCTTGAGGCCCACCGGCAGCAACCACTGGTCGGTCTGTTGTTCAATACCCCGCCACAACTCCTGCGCGGTGTGGGGCCTGTGCTGAAGTTGGTGGTGGTGAAGGTGTGTGGCTGACTGGATGAGCATGTGGAAGCAGAGGAGGAGGAAGCCGAGTAGGAGTAGGAGGCTACAGGAGGCAAAGAATGATGCCCTGCGATCCTTGGTGGCGGAAGGACGTGCGCCAAAGAACTCTCTGCCTGGGGCCAGCCGCCACTACATTTACCCAGTGTGCAGTTAGGGAGATATAGCGTCCCTGGCCGTGCTTACTGGTCCACGTATCTGTGGTTAGGTGGACCTTGCGACAGATGGAGATGCGCAGTGCACCCTTGATTTTATCGGATACTTAGTTGTGCAGGGAAGGCACAGCTGTCTTGGAGAAGTGGTGGTGGCTGGGAACAACATACTGGGGGACAGCCATTGCCATCAGCTGTTTAAAGCTGTCTGTGTCCACCAGCCTAAATGACAGCATTTCAAAGGCCAGTAATTTAGAAATGCTGGCATTCAGGCCCAGGGCTCGAGGGTGGCTAGGTGGGAATTTACGCTTTCTCTCCAAGGTTTGTGAGATGGAGAGCTGAACGCTGCCGTGTGACATGGTGGAGATGCTTGGTGACGTAGGTGGTGGTGTCGGTGGCATATCCTCTGTCTGGTGGGCCGCAGGTGCCAACATTCCTCCTGAGGCGGAGGAAGAGGCCGAGGCAGCAGCAGAAGAGGGAGCAGGGGGAGCCTGAGTGAGTTCCTTGTTTTTAAGGTGTTTACTCCACTGCAGTTCATGCTTTGCATGTAGATGCCTGGTCATGCAGGTTGTGCTAAGGTTCAGAACGTTAATGCCTCGCTTCAGGCTCTGATGGCACAGCGTGCAAACCACTCGGGTCTTGTCGTCAGCACATTGTTTAAAGAAGTGCCATGCCAGGGAACTCCTTGAAGCTGGCTTTGGGGTGCTCGGTCCCTGGTGGCGGTGGCCAGTAGCAGGCGAACTCTCTTGGCGGCGGCTTTTCTGCTTTTGCCCCCTGCTCCTTCTTTTGCTACGCTGTTGGCTCGGTCTCACCACTGCCTCTTCCTCTGAACTATAAAAGTCAGTGGCACGACCTTCATTCCATGTGGGGATTAGGACCCCATCGTCCCCTGCATTGTCTTCCACATAGTCTTCCTCCCTGACCTCCTGTTCGGTCTGCATATTGCAAAAAGACACAGCAGTTGGCACCTGTGTTTCGTCATCATCAGAAACGTGCGGACTCCGATGAGGTGGTATTCCCATGTCCTCATCATCAGGAAACATAAGTGGTTGTGCATCAGTGCATTCTATGTCTTCCACCACTGGGAAAGGGCTAGGTGGATTCCCTTGGGAAACCCTGCCAGCAGAGCCTTCAAACAGCATAAGAGACTGCTGCATAACTTGAGGCTCAGACAGTTTCCCTGATATGCATGGGGGTGATGTGACAGACTGATGGGCTTGGTTTTCAGGCACCACCTGTGACTGGGTGGGAGATAGTGTTGTGAACGTGCTGGTTCTACTGTCGGCCACCCAATTGACTAGCGCCTGTACTTGCTCAGGCCTTACCATCCTTAAAACGGCATTGGGCCCCACCAAATATCTCTGTAAATTCTTTCGGGTACTGGAACCTGAGGTAGTTCGTTCACTAGGACGTGTGGCTGTGGCAGAATGGCCACATCCCCTCCCAGCACCAGAGGGTCCACTAACACCACCACGACCGCGTCCGCGTCCCTTACTAGATGTTTTCCTCATTGTTACCGTTCACCAAGCACCACAATAAGAAAAAAAATATTTGGCCCAATGTATTGATTTCAAATTCAGGCCTTTTTTTACAGGCACCTAACACTATCTGCCTATTTATTTATGTACCGTAATACACTAATCCAGGCACAGCAGTAACCACTGATTTAGGGGAATATCAATTGTAGGCCTAGTATTTAGGCCCTGGATGAAAGGTATCCTTTTATGGACAGATTTACACTTGGAGATGCACAGTAGCATGTGAAAAATATATGTAGGATTATGCCTTAAGCAATTGTATTTTAACACTTTGTGTAATATATCCTTTAACGGACAGAAATACACTTGGAGATGCACGGTAGCGTGTGAAGTTATTGAGGATGACCCTCTCAGCACTTGTATATACACCTTGAGTGTAATATACCCTTTTACTGACAGAAATACACTATGAGATGCACAATAGTGCGTTCAGATTTACAGGATTATGCTTTCAGCAATTGTAATGTAACACTTTTTGTAATATACCCTTTTACGTAAAGAAATATACTTGGAGATGCACGCTGAGTGTAATATACCCTTTTATGGACAGATTAACACTTGGCCTGCAACAGCTGGAAAACCAGATTCATGGTATTGCTATTTTGGCAAGTGAATTTCACCCCAGAACAAAATCTATCCTTTGACGGTTACTATTAAACTTGTCCAGTCACAGCTGCAACACCAGATTTACGGTATTGGTATTTTGGCAATTGAATTTCACCCCAGAACAAAATATATCCTTTGCTGGACACTATGAAACTTGTCCAGTCACAGCTGGAACACCCGATTTACTGTATTTCTATTTTTGCAACTGTATATCACCACAGAAAATAATATATCCTTTGACGGACACTAGGGAAATTGTCCAGTCACAGCTGGAACACCAGATTCAGGGTTTTGGCAATTGAATTTTACCCTAGAACAAAATCTATCCATTGACGGATACTATTAAACTTGTTCAGTCACAGCTGGAACACCAGATTCAGGGTATTTCTATTTTAACAATTAAATTTCACCCCAGAAAATAATATATCCTGTGACTGACACTATTAAACTTGGCCAGCCACAGCTGAAACCACTGATTTATGGTATTGCTATTTGGGCATTTGAATTTCACCCCAGAAAAAAATATATCCTTTGCCGGACACTATTAAACTTTGCCAGCCACTGCTGGGACACCAGATTTAGGGGATTGCTATTTTGGCAATTTAATTTAACCCCTTAATAAAATATAGAAATTTCTATCCTGAGTTTCTATATAGCAAAAAAAACTAGTATTGATGGATTGATGGACTTGGTGGCAGCTTGTGCTGGTGCACCACAAGACACAAAATGGCCGCCGATCAAAGTGACAGAAAAACGCTCTGTGCAGCCTAAAAACCAGTGAGCAATTAACTAGCAGAAGTTGAATGATTCACAGCTGTAGATCGATCACTTCATTAGGTGTTTTTCCCTGCCTAATCTCGCCCTCACAGAAGCTGCGTCCTCTCCCTACACTAATCAGAGCAGAGTGCCGTGCGGCGCTACGTGACTCCAGCTTAAATAGAGGCTGGGTCACATGCTGCACTTGGCTAATCACAGCCATGCCATTAGTGCCCTAAGTAGCTTCTTAGGGCAAGAAGTAAAACGCTAGCTGATTGGCTGCTGTGCAGCCCTTCAGAAAGCGGGAAGAAATCGCCGAACAACGGACCCGAACCCAAACTTTTTTTAAAACGTTCGGGTCCGGGTACGTGTCCCGAACACCCCAAAATTCGGTACGAACCCGAACTATCCAGTTTGGGTTCGCTCATGCCTAGTGACATACCATGAAACTGCCTTGTCCTCACACATGTTTCCATCCATATAAATAGAGAGAACACAACATCTATACTTTATTATCTCCTCCGATGTTTCTTCTTATCTCCAGTTATTGTATTTTACATGAGATTTTGTAGGATTTTACATCGTTCATCTTCTTTCCATTCAGGTTTCTACAATATAGGATCCTCTCAGTGGAGATCTTCTATATAAGATCCTTCTCCTGATTGACCCGACAAGAATGGACAGGGACAAGATGGCGGAGAGGATAATAAATCTCACCCTAGAGATCCTCTTCCGGCTTACTGGAGAGGTGAGAGGTTCTGATGATGTCACATTACATCATCTTATCTATGTTACTAACAGATGGACATGACTGGAGAGGTGAGGGACTCTGGAGATGTATGGAGTGATATTTATTACTGTGTTTCTCCATAACCAGGACTACACAGTAGTGAAGAAGACCTCTAGTGAGCGCTGTCAGGACCCTGTGTCTGAGGAATGGGGAAGAACCCTCAGCCCAATCATGGGGCCTCCACCTCACCCCCTGATACATGAGGAAATCAATAGAGAGAAGATCCTAGAGCTCACCAACAAGATGATTGAGCTGCTGACTGGAGAGGTGACACTGCTGGGAATGCTGGGACATTATACAGGAACAGTATGAAGGGATCTGGGTGATGACTGTGTCATTGTGTTGTCAGGTTCCTATAAGGTGTCAGGATGTCACCGTCTATTTCTCCATGGAGGAGTGGGAGTATTTAGAAGGACACAAAGATCAGTACAAGGACGTCATGATGGAGGATCATCGGCCCCTCACATCACCAGGTAATAGACATGACTAAATACACACGTCCTCTCACTATCTGTATGTAATGGATGAATTCAGTCACTGGATGTGTTTCCTACAGATAAGGAAGAGAGAAGAACACTGGAGAGATGTCCCAGTCCTCTTCTTCTACAGGATGGTTCAGAAGAACATCACAATGTCCCACAGGATGATCAGGTAGATGGAGATAAGGTCTCATGAAATGTCCCCTACGATCTGTAGAAGGCTGAGAAGATCTTGTCTTCCGTCTTGTTTTATCCACCAGTATTATATGTTTTATCCTTGTATAATGAGTAAGGTGGAGATGGCAGGATTACAGCTGACCATAGACATTACATGTTGTCTGGGTCTTTTCACAATCCTCTGCCTGTACAGACTTTTAAAGGGAACCTGTCATCAACTTTATGCTGACCTCACTGAGGACAGCATAAAGTAGTGACAGAAATGCTGATTTTATCGGTGTGTCAGTCATGAACTATTAGTGGTTACCGAGAACCAGCTTTATAATCGTTAAAGGCCAAGCCTTGAGAAGAGTCAAATCTACTTGAGAGGAGTCCTGGTTATTCAAAATCTCGTGCTCTCGTCCATCTGCTGATGATTGTCAGTTCTCTCCTAGAAAGAAAGGGAGAGAACTAGGTAGAAGACTGTCAGTCACCAGCAGGTGGGAAGGGAGAGCAGGAATTCATGAATAACCAGGACTCTTCTCAAGTAGACTTGACTCTTTTCAAGGCCTGGGCTGTAATGATTATGATGCTGGCTCTCGGGAACCACTTATTTTTAGATCATGAGTGACACGCCGATGAAATCAGCATTTCTGTCACTACTTTATGCTGTCCTTGGTGAGGTCAGCATAACGTTGATGACAGGTTCCCTTTAAGATGGCCTCCTCTGTCAACTGCTGCAGATCTTTTGTGGCTGCATAAGACTGGCACAACCGTTTTATGAGAGGTCCTCGGCCGGGACCATATAACAATACAAATGGTCAACCATAGTTGTGTTCGGATTGTCAGCTTGAACATGAACATCAGGAGATAAATGCATCATTATCTTTGAGGCCCCTTGCAGACGAGCATTCCTCCCGCAGCGAGTCTGCTTTGCAGCTCCCTGCCTCACCTCCCTGCACTGATGGGAGTCACATAGCATTATACTGATTTATGTTGCTATGTAACCCTTACAATTCTGGAATGTATTAGATAACACTGGCAGCATTATCCCAATGTTATCCAATACATTCCAGAACGGTAAGGGTTACATAGCATCATGAATCAATATAATGCTATGTGACCCCCAGCAGCGTAGGGAGTTCAGGCCGGGATCAGGCAGTTGATTTCGGAAAAGCTGTATATGATTATTTTCATCAGCACATATAATTCTAACTCACCTGCAGTTTTCTATAGTTTCCCGCACACTCACTTCCATCAGGAGATAGATTCTGTAGGTCTGTTTGTTAGCGAGCACTATCCCGAGCCAGAGGTAGAATTGCGGTTCACTGCCTAAAAAAGATGTCCATGAGCAAACCCTCCCTACATGTTTCACCGGGGCACTGGCTTCATCAGGGGAGTTTGGGTTGTACTAAAGGGAAGCTCAAGGACCTGCCACATTTTATTGTAATCCTGCGCCTGCCTTTTGTTTTTGAAGCCAATCATAGGCGTGCGCAGCCTATTGCATCAATATAATGAAGGGAGAGGAAATCATTATAAACTTACCGTATTTTTCGCCCTATAAGATGCTTCGGCCCATAAGACGCACCTAGATTTTAGAGGGGAACAATAAGAAAAAAATATTTTTCATTACACCTGAGGTCAGACCACCAATCAGACCCCCAATGTTTATCAGACCTCAGCTGACAGCCCCAATAAGACCCCCAATGTTAATAAGACCCCAATAAGACCTCAGATCAGACCCCAATGTGAATGACCCCCAATCAGAACTCAGATAAGAGCCCCAGTGCCTTATATCCGCCCCCAGTGCCTTATCTCAGCAGCCAGTGCCTCATATCCACCCCCAGCGCCTCATCTCAGCAGCCAGTGCCTCATATCAGCCCCCAGTGCCTCATACCAGCCCCAGTGCCCCTCTTCAGCCCCCAAATAAAATAAAAAAAACACTTACCTTTCCTGCTCCGGACGCCGCTGCTCCTCACTGCCCGCGCTCGGTAATCCTCATGTATAGTCTGCTGTGTGGGCGCACACAGCGCGAGGTCACAGTGCATCCTCACACTGTGCGCAGCCTTCACAGTGGAGCGCCAAGGACCAGGAAGAGGTGAGTATAGCGCTTTCAGCACTTCCCGGCCCTCCGGTACTAATCAGCGCTTCCGTAATGGAAGCGCTTGATTAGTATTTTCCCCATAAGACTCACGGACATTTTTCCCCAAAAATGCATCTTAATGGGTGAAAAATACGTATTTACAAACTACACGGCAGACCGCAGTGCAGCACGGAGGTGACAGAACCTCAAGTCGGCTTGATTAGGGTGTGCCCAGGCACCCCCGACAAACACCGTGCGCACGCCTATGCAGCCAATAGGGAAGCCCCCCAGGGCCAGGGGACCATTGTAAAAGCAGTATAGGATTGTTTTCATCAGCACATATAACGTCAACTCACCAGCAATTTTCTAGATGCTCAGAAGCATCCGTAAATTTAATACCCTTTGATTATGGACACCTGGTCATGTAATCTCCAGTCTGACCACCAGTCCGAGGCTTGCTGTCCTGTCAGACAGGAGATCAGTCTCTCCTGTATGGCTGACGTCCTGTGAACTACAAGATTACAGCGTCATTTATCAGATCCTCCTGAGAGCTCCCTCCCCACCAGCTACTCCTCCTTGTCTTCTGTATGTCCCTAAACATAGCATGCTGCTGAAGATATCCTCTCTACATTATCACATAAACTGGGAAAGCACATATTTAAACGATACGTCCCTGAAGTGATTACCTTGAGAATAAAGATGAGGAAATCAAGTCTAAACTAATCAGATTCAGTAAGACCCCAGCAGTGGAGGAGATCTCTCTCCACACCTATGTTCTGATAGGAGTATGTCTGTGTGATCTGATCGTACCTACTTCCCCTCTCTCCTTCCCCTGCTTAGGGGTGTAAAAAAGGAGTAAGGGGAGACCTCAGGAGTGGACACTCTGCACACCTATGTATGACTGCTCACTAAAGCGAGTATTCACAAAATCCAATGCTCCTCTGCTATTCTGGAAGACTCCAGTAGGTATTCTGTAGCCAGACCACACAGAGACCACTAGACCTGGGACATATTGGGTAATCTAGATACCTATAGATTCACCCTAAAATACTTGTGGATCAACCCCCACCAGAATTTCATGTGCACTTTGAACCAACACCTCACTCCAATATTCTATCAGATGATAGGCGTGATCTGTACACCATAACATAATAGTGACAGCGGGACCCCCATAGTACTAATGGATCACACTTGTATTTCCTTTTAGCATAAATAGTAACAGTTATGTTTTATCTCAATAAGGTTGACCCTGTACAAGGACTATTTTGGGGTTATCAATTTTCTCATTCAGTTTTTGTCAAGATCCCCTCTACCGTGGGGCGTTCATCCCCGCTATGGTCACATGGTATACCAGGACTAATTCAACTGTATCTATACCATGTGACCACATGGAACTGGAAACGTGACCATAGTGGGAACGAGCGCTCCACGGTAGAACCACCAACACTAGTTTAAAAATCCTTGGTAACGGAGACAAAATGTATTTGGGCACGGGCAGGCAGTGGATGACCAGTTTAGGGACTGGACCACATGATCTTTGTGTAGAATTTATGCAGGGAAGAAAACGGAACCGGTGAATGAAGTACATTAGTAAGTTAACATGAATATAAGGCCTTTCCAATAATGTGCAATTGCTCAGCATAGCAGCAGAATGCTATTTGGGGTGCTGTGCTGGCAATAAGCCCATGTAGCAACTTCACATTTTGAAAAAAAAAAACTGTAGAAAAGACCAGTTATAACTATGCACTTACACAATCCATCTAAGTGAGAAAAGTTTAGTTGCTCTATAATTGTGCCTCTGTCTTTAAATGACAGAAACTACACTTGCAATTTTGCTTGTACCCTTTAATAATCTGTCTGTACCAAACCCCCAACTTTTCATTTATAGGCCTCATAATAAATAGTTTGGAAAACGGAAGAGTACAAAATGAAAGACCTATGCCTCGTCCTCCCAGAGTTAGAATGTGGGTGGTAGCAGCGGTATCAGTACCGGCCAGGGGTAGTAGTAGTTGGCCACAGTTCTCCCTGGCTCATGAAAAAGTGCTAAATTATTATTGAGGACAAAGAGGATGGGATTGTGGACTGAGAGGAATTATGGGGGGCATTACTGTTACTGGAGGCACTGTCAGAGGTATTACTAATGCAGGTAACACAACCAGGGCAGTATTATTCCTGGGTCTACTATAAGGGGACATTTAACTATTAGGACACTGTAGGGGGCCTTACAGGGGCTTTATAGCTATAGGGGTTTAGGCGCTGTGAGTTTGTGTAGTGATCAGCGGCAGTGTACTACAACCTATTAAAACTTTTTATGGGAGAGGAAAGCCTATCCGAAGTTTTCCCTGGGATCCTTAGAACTCTAGTTACACCACTGTGTTCTTCTACTATAGACAGTGATAAGAAGGGAGTTCTAGAGGTGATAGATAATCAGTTCTCACCTCTCCTGTCCTTATACTATAGACAGTGATAAGCAGGATGATCTAGTGGTGATAGATAATCAGTTCTCACCTCTCCTGTGTTCTCCCCTGTCCTTATACTATAGACAGTGATAATCAGGGTGTTCTAGTGGTGATAGATAATCAGTTCTCACCTCTCCTGTCCTTATACTATAGACAGTGATAAGCAGGATGATCTAGTGGTGATAGATAATCTGTAGGGATGAGCGAACCCGAACTGGATAGTTCAGGTTCGTACTGAATTTTGGGGTGTTAGGGACCCGGACCCGCACCGGAACATTTTCAAAAAAGTTCGGGTTCGGGTCCCGCGGTAAAACTCAGTTTTAACCGCTGAAAATAATAAATCTTTTGACGGACACTATTAAACTTGGCCAGCCACTGGTGGGACACCAGATTTACGGTATTGCTATTTTGGCAATTGAATTTCACACCAGAAAAAAATATATCCTTTGCCGGACACTATTAAACTTGGCCATCCACAGCTGAAAACACTGATTTATGGTATTGAAATAGAAATACAGTAAATCTGGTGTTCCAGCTGTGGCTGGACAAGTTTAATAGTGTACGGCAAAGGACATGTTTTTTTCTGGGGTGAAATTCAATTTCCAAAATAGCAATAACATAAATCTGTGGTTTCAGCTGTGGCTGGCCAAGTTTAATAGTGTCAGTCAAAGGATGTATTATTTTCTGCGATTAAATTCAGTTGCCAAAATAGAAATACAGTAAATCTGGTGTTCCAGCTGTGACTGGACAAGTTTTAATAGTATAACTCAAAGGATAGATTTTGTTCAGGCGTGAAATTTAATTGCCAAAATAGCAATACCCTGAATCTGGTGTTCCAGCTGTGACTGGACAATTTCCCTAGTGTCCGTCAAAGCATATATTATTTTCTGGGGTGAAAGTCAGTAGCAAAAATAGAAATACAGTAAATCTGGTGTTCCAGCTGTTGCAGGCCTAGTTTAAATTTGTCCGTAAAAGGGTATATTTTTTTCTGGGGTGAAATTTTATTGCCAAAATAGCAATACCCTGAATCTGGTGTTCCAGCTTTTGCAGGCCTAGTTTAAATCTGTCCGTAAAACGGTATATTTTTTCTGGGGTGAAAGTCAGTAGCAAAAATAGAGATACCGTAAATCTGGCGTTCCAACTGTGGCTGGCCAAGTTTAATAGTGTCCGACAAAGGATTTATTATTTTCTGGGGTGAAATTCAGTTGCCAAAATAGAAATACCAGTAAATCAGTGGTGTTCTAGCTGTGGCTGGCCAAGTTTAATAGTATCCGTCAAAGGATAGATTTTGTTCTGGGGTGAAATTTAATTGCCAAAATAGCAATACTCTCAATCTGGTGTTCCAGCTTTGACTGGACAATTTCTCTAGTGTCCGTCAAAGGATATATTATTCTCTGGGGTGAAAGTCAGTAGCTAAAAGTAGAAATACAGTATAATCTGTAGTTTTAGTTTTGCCATTTGAGACAATATCTTTGGGCCTGGCTGCTGTCATCACAGGATATTGTTTATGATTCCATTTGCAGGATTAGGTATTTAATATGACCGCTGCCATGACCAATTCTTATTGTTGGATATTAGAGACATTTTAGATTTTTATATATACAATATATACTCATAGATATAGTTTTGTACAACTATTTATATCTATTTCATACAATCCTAGTATAATTGATTCAATGTGATCTGCAGTGTTTAGTGTCCGCCAAGCATATATTTTTTCTGTATCAGGTGAATGTCATTTGCAAAATAGCAATACATAACTCTGCTGCTCCTGCAGCTGTTACTGGCCTAATAGTTAAATTGTGTCTAGATAAAGGATATATTTTTTCTAGGGTGAAATTTTTATAGCTAAAATAGAGATATCTGTGAATCTGGTGTTCAGCTTTAGCAGGCCAAGTTTAATATGTGTCCGGCAAAGGATATATTGTTTTCTGGGGTGACATTCAATTGCCAAAATAGCAATAACATAAATCTGTGGTTTCAGCTGTGGCTGGCCAAGTTTAATAGTGTCCGTCAAAGGATGTATTATTTTCTGCGGTGAAATTCAGTTGCCAAAATAGAAATACAGTAAATCTGGTGTTCCAGCTGTGACTGGACAAGTTTTAATAGTATCCGTCAAAGGATAGATTTTGTTCTGGGGTGAAATTTAATTGCCAAAATAGCAATACCCTGAATCTGGTGTTCCAGCTGTGACTGGACAATTTCCTAGTGTCCGTCAAAGGATATATTATTTTCTGGGGTGAAAGTCAGTAGCAAAAATAGAAATACAGTAAATCTGGTGTTCCAGCTGTTGCAGGCCTAGTTTAAATCTGTCCGTAAAAGGGTATATTTTTTTCTGGGGTGAAATTTTATTGCCAAAATAGCAATACCCTGAATCTGGTGTTCCAGCTGTTGCAGGCCTAGTTTAAATCTGTCCGTCAAACGGTATATTTTTTCTGGGGTGAAAGTCAGTAGCAAAAATAGAGATACCGTAAATCTGGCGTTCCAACTGTGGCTGGCCAAGTTTAATAGTGTCCGACAAAGGATATATTTTTTTCTGGGGTGAAATTAAATTTCCAAAATAGCAATACCATAAATCAGTGGTTTCAGCTGTGGCTGGCCAAGTTTAATACTCCTGACGAAGCCTGGTGGTGAAACACGTGTCGAGGTGGTTGCTTGACTGGGGTTTGTCCACACTGCGTTACTGTGGGTATGCTCTAAAACTGTCTTTGTATTTGTGTACAGGATCTGACTTTAACTGGTAATTCTTAGATTTATTATCTTTGGATCTAATTATTTATGTGTTTTCTTTTTTTGCCATTTGAGACAATATCTTTTGGGCGTGGCTGCGGTCATCACAGGATATTGTTTATGATTCCATTTTGCAGGATTAGGTATTTAATATGACCGCTGCCATGACCAATTCTTATTGTTGGATATTAGAGACATTTTAGATTTTTATATATACAACATATACCCATAGATATAGTTTTGTACAACTATATATATCTATTTCATACAACCTAGTATAATTGATTCAATGTGATCTGCAGTGTTTGGACCCCCAGCCAAATTTTTCCTGTATCAGGTGTGTCATTTGCTACATCTACTTGCTCTCCTGCACTTTACTCCTTAATAGTAAATTGTGTTTATATAAAGAATTTTTCTAATAAAGATATTTTTATACTTAATAAGATATCTGTGGTCTGGATCGGTTTAGTGGCCAAGTTTAATAGTGTCCGGCAAAGGATATATTGTTTTCTGGGGTGACATTCAATTTCCAAAATAGCAATAACATAAATCTGTGGTTTCAGCTGTGGCTGGCCAAGTTTAATAGTGTCCGTCAAAGGATGTATTATTTTCTGGGGTGAAAGTCAGTAGCAAAAATAGAAATACAGTAAATCTGGTGTTCCAGCTGTTGCAGGCCTAGTTTAAATCTGTCCGTAAAAGAGTATATATTTTTTTTGGTGTGAAATTCAATTGCCAAAATAGCAATACCAAAAAATCTGGTGTCCCACCAGTGGCTGGCCAAGTTTAATAGGGTCCGTCAAAGGATTGATTATTTTCTGTGGTGAAATTCAGTTGCCAAACTAGAAATACAGTGAATCTGGTGTTCCAGCTGTCACTGGACAAGTTTAATAGTATCCGTTAAAGGATAGATTTTGTTCTGGGGTGAAATTTAATTGCCCAAATAGCAATACCCTAATTCTGGTGTTCCAGCTGTGACTGGACAATTTCCCTAGTGTCCGTCAAAGGATATATTATTTTCTGGGGTGAAAGTCAGTAGCAAAAATAGAAATACAGTAAATCTGGTGTCCCAGCTGTGGCTCGACAAGTTTAATAATGTCCGGCAAAGGATATATTTTTTCTGGGGTGAAATTCAATTTCCAAAATAGCAATAACATAAATCTGTGGTTTCAGCTGTGGCTGGCCAAGTTTAATAGTGTCCGTCAAAGGATGTAATATTTTCTGCGATTAAATTCAGTTGCCAAAATAGAAATACAGTAAATCTGGTGTTCCAGCTGTGACTGGACAAGTTTTAATAGTATAACTCAAAGGATAGATTTAGTTCAGGAGTGAAATTTAATTGCCAAAATAGCAATACCCTGAATCTGGTGTTCCAGCTGTGACTGGACAATTTCCCTAGTGTCCGTCAAAGCATATATTATTTTCTGGGGTGAAAGTCAGTAGCAAAAATAGAAATACAGTAAATCTGGTGTTCCAGCTGTTGCAGGCCTAGTTTAAATTTGTCCGTAAAAGGGTATATTTTTTTCTGGGGTGAAATTTTATTGCCAAAATAGCAATACCCTGAATCTGGTGTTCCAGCTGTTGCAGGCCTAGTTTAAATCTGTCCGTAAAACGGTATATTTTTTCTGGGGTGAAAGTCAGTAGCAAAAATAGAGATACCGTAAATCTGGCGTTCCAACTGTGGCTGGCCAAGTTTAATAGTGTCCGACAAAGGATATATTTTTTTCTGGGGTGAAATTAAATTTCCAAAATAGCAATACCATAAATCAGTGGTTTCAGCTGTGGCTGGCCAAGTTTAATACTCCTGACGAAGCCTGGTGGTGAAACACGTGTCGAGGTGGTTGCTTGACTGGGGTTTGTCCACACTGCTTTACTATGGGTATGCTCTAAAACTGTCTTTGTATTTGTGTACAGGATCTGACTTTAACTGGTAATTCTTAGATTTATTATCTTTGGATCTAATTATTTATGTTTTTTTTTTTGCCATTTGAGACAATATCTTTTGGGCCTGGCTGCTGTCATCACAGGATATTGTTTATGATTCCATTTTGCAGGATTAGGTATTTAATATGACCGCTGCCATGACCAATTCTTATTGTTGGATATTAGAGACATTTTAGATTTTTATATATACAACATATACCCATAGATATAGTTTTGTACAACTATTTATATCTATTTCATACAACCTAGTATAATTGATTCAATGTGATCTGCAGTGTTTGGACCCCCAGCCAAATTTTTCCTGTATCAGGTGTGTCATTTGCTACATCTACTTGCTCTCCTGCACTTTACTCCTTAATAGTAAATTGTGTTTAGATAAAGAATTTTTCTAATAAAGATATTTTTATACTTAATAAGATATCTGTGGTCTGGATCGGTTTAGTGGCCAAGTTTAATAGTGTCCGGCAAAGGATATATTGTTTTCTGGGGTGACATTCAATTTCCAAAATAGCAATAACATAAATCTGTGGTTTCAGCTGTGGCTGGCCAAGTTTAATAGTGTCCGTCAAAGGATGTATTATTTTCTGGGGTGAAAGTCAGTAGCAAAAATAGAAATACAGTAAATCTGGTGTTCCAGCTGTTGCAGGCCTAGTTTAAATCTGTCCGTAAAAGAGTATATTTTTTTTTGGTGTGAAATTCAATTGCCAAAATAGCAATACCGTAAATCTGGTGTCCCACCAGTGGCTGGCCAAGTTTAATAGGGTCCGTCAAAGAATTGATTATTTTCTGTGGTGAAATTCAGTTGCCAAACTAGAAATACAGTGAATCTGGTGTTCCAGCTGTCACTGGACAAGTTTAATAGTATCCGTTAAAGGATAGATCTTGTTCTGGGGTGAAATTTAATTGCCCAAATAGCAATACCCTAATTCTGGTGTTCCAGCTGTGACTGGACAATTTCCCTAGTGTCCGTCAAAGGATATATTATTTTCTGGGGTGAAAGTCCATAGCAAAAATAGAAATACAGTAAATCTGGTGTTCCAGCTATGGCTGGACAAGTTTAATAGTACCCGGCAAAGGATATATTTTTTCTGGGGTGAAATTCAATTGCCAAAATAGCAATACCATAAATCAGTGTTTTCAGCTGTGGAAATACTAGGCCTACAATTGATATTCCCCTAAATGAGTGGTTACTGCCATGCCTGGATTAGTGTAATACGGTACATAAATAAATAGGCAGATAGTGTTAGGTGCCTGTAAAAAAAGGCCTGAATTTGAAATCAATACATTGGGTAATATATATTTTTTTTCTTATTGTGGTGCTTGGTAAACGGTAAGAATGAGGAAAACATCTAGTAAGGGACGCGGACGCTGTTGTGGTGGTGTTAGTGGACCCTCTGGTGCTGGGAGAGGACGTGGCCATTCTGCCACAGCCACACATCTTAGTGAACCAACTACCTCAGGTTCCAGAACCCGCCAGAATTTACAGCGATATTTGGTGGGGCCCAATGCTGTTCTAAGGATGGTAAAGCCTGAGCAAGTACAGGCGCTAGTCAATTGGGTGGCCGACAGTGGATCCAGCACGTTCACAACATTATCTCCCACCCAGTCTTCTGCAGAAAGCGCACAGGTGGCGCCTGAAAACCAAGCCCATCAGTCTGTCTCATCACCCCCATGCATATCAGGGAAACTGTCAGAGCCTCAAGTTATGCAGCAGTCTCTTATGCTGTTTGAAGACTTTGCTGGCAGGGTTTCCCAAGGGAATCCACCTAGCCCTTCCCCAGCGGTGGAAGACATAGAATGCACTGATGCACAACCACTTATGTTTCCTGATGATGAGGACATGGGAATACCACCTCATCGGAGTCCGCACGTCTCTGATGATGACGAAACACAGGTGCCAACTGCTGCGTCTTTTTGCAGTGTGCAGACCGAACAGGAGGTCAGGGAGGAAGACTGTGTGGAAGACGATGCAGGGGACAATGAGGTCCTAGACCCAATATGGAATGAAGGTCGTGCCACTGACTTTCATAGTTCATAGGAAAAGGCAGTGGTGAGACCGAGCCAACAGCGTAGCAAAAGAGGGAGCAGGGGGCAAAAGCAGAACAGCCGTCGCCAAGAGAGTTCGCCTGCTACTGGCCACCGCCACCAGGGACCGAGCACCCCAAAGGCAGCTTCAAGGAGTTCCCTGGTATGGCACTTCTTTAAACAATGTGCTGACGACAAGACCCGAGTGGTTTGCACGCTGTGCCATCAGAGCCTGAAGCGAGGCATTAACGTTCTGAACCTTAGCACAACCTGCATGACCAGGCATCTACATGCAAAGCATGAACTGCAGTGGAGTAAACACCTTAAAAACAAGGAACTCACTCAGGCTCCCCCTGCTCCATCTTCTGCTGCTGCCTCCGCCTCTTCCTCCGCCTCGGGAGGAATGTTTGCACCTGCTGACCACCAAACAGAGGATGTGCCACCGACACCACCACCTGCGTCACTAAGCATCTCCACCATGTCACACGGCAGCGTTCAGCTCTCCATCTCACAAACCTTGGAGAGAAAGCGTAAATTCCCACCTAGCCACCCTCGAGCCCTGGGCCTGAATGCCAGCATTTCTAAACTACTGGACTTTGAAATGCTGTTATTGAGGCTGGTGGATGAAGCTTCAAACAGCTGATGGCGATGGCTGTCCCACAGTATGTTGTTCCCAGCCGCCACTACTTCTCCAAGACAGCCGTGCCTTCCCTGCACAACCAAGTATCCGATAAAATCAAGTGTGCACTGCGCAACGCCATCTGTGGCAAGGTCCACCTAACCACAGATACGTGGACCAGTAAGCACGGCCAGGGACGCTATATCTCCCTAACTGCACACTGGGTAAATGTAGTGGCGGCTGGGCCCCAGGCGGAGAGTTCTTTGGCGCACGTCCTTCCACCGCCAAGGATCGCAGGGCATCATTCTTTGCCTCCTGTAGCCTCCTCCTCCAACTCGGCTTCCTCCTCCTCTGCTTCCCCCTGCTCATCCAGTCAGCCACACACCTTCACCACCAACTTCAGCACAGCCCGGGGTAAACGTCAGCAGGCTGTTCTGAAACTCAAATGTTTGGGGGACAGGCCCCACACCGCGCAGGAGTTGTGGCGGGGTATTGAACAACAGACCGACCAGTGGTTGCTGACGGTGGGCTTCAAGCCCGGCCTGGTGGTGTGCGATAATGGACGAAATCTCGTTGCAGCTCTGGGACTAGCCGGTTTGACGCACATCCCTTGCCTGGCGCATGTGCTGAATTTGGTGCTGCAGAAGTTCATTCATAACTACCCCGACATGTCAGAGCTGCTGCATAAAGTGCGGGCCGTCTGTGCGCGCTTCCGGCATTCACATCCTGCCGCTGCTTGCCTGTCTGCGCTACAGCGTAACTTCAGCCTTCCTGCTCACCGCCTCATATGCGACGTGCCCACCAGGTGGAACTCCACCATATACATGCTGGAGAGACTGCGCGAGCAGCAGCAGGCTATAGTGGAGTTTCAGCTACAGCACGCACGTGTCAGTCGCACTGCGGAGCAGCACCACTTCACCACTAATGATTGGGCCTCCATGCGAGACCTGTGTGCACTGTTGCGCTGTTTCGAGTACTACACCAACAGGGCCAGTGGCGATGACGCCGTTATCAGCGTTACAATACCACTTCTATGTCTCCTTGAGAAAACACTTAGGGCGATGATGGAAGAGGAGGTGGCCCAGGAGGAGGAGGAGGTTGAGGGGTCATATTTAGCACTTTTAGGCCAGTCTGTTAGAAGTGCCTCAGAGGAAGGTTTTTTGCAACAGCAGAGGCCAGGTACAAATGTGGCCAGCCAGGGCCCACTACTGGAGGAGGAGGAGGTGGAGGAGTATGAGGATGAAGCGACTACATGCTGCAGTGCCTGCGCAATGACAGCAGAGTTGCTCACATTTTAACGTGTGTGGACTACTGGGTTGCCACCCTGCTGGATCCTCAGTACAAAGACAGTGTGCCCACCTTACTTCCAGCACTGGAGCGTGAAAGAAACATGCGCGAGTACAAGCGCACGCTGGTAGACGGGCTCCTGAGAGCATTCCCATAACAATGTAATGTTATACACACAATGTAATGTTATATACACACAATGTAATGTTATATACACACACAATGTAATGTTATATACACACAATGTAATGTTATATATACACAATGTAATGTTATACACACAGTGTAATGTTATATACACACAGTGTAATGTTATATACACACAATGTAATGTTATATACACACAATGTAATGTTATATATACACAATGTAATGTTATATACACACAATGTAATGTTATATACACACAGTGTAATGTTATATACACAGTGTAATGTTATATATACACAATGTAATGTTATATACACAATGTAATGTTATATATACAATGTACTGTTATATACACACAATGTAATGTTATATATACACAATGTAATATTATATACACAATGTAATGTTATATATACACAATGTAATGTTATATACACAATGTAATGTTATATACACACAATGTAATGTTATATACACAATGTAATGTTATATATACACAATGTAATGTTTTATACACACAATGTAATGTTTTATACACACAATGTAATGTTATATACACACAATGTAATGTTATATACACAATGTAATGTTATATACACACAATGTAATGTTATATACACAATGTAATGTTATATACACACAATGTAATGTTATATACACAATGTAATGTTATATATACACAATGTAATGTTATATACACACAATGTAATGTTATATACACACAATGTAATGTTATATACACACAATGTAATGTTATATATACACAATGTAATGTTATATACACACAATGTAATGTTATATACACAATGTAATGTTATATACACACAATGTAATGTTATATACACAATGTAATGTTATATACACACAATGTAATGTTATATACACACAATGTAATGTTATATACACACAATGTAATGTTATATACACACAATGTAATGTTATATACACAATGTAATGTTATATACACACAATGTAATGTTATATACACAATGTAATGTTATATACACACAATGTAATGTTATATACACACAATGTAATGTTATATACACACAATGTAATGTTATATATACACAATGTAATGTTATATACACAATGTAATGTTATATATACACAATGTAATGTTATATACACACAATGTAATGTTATATACACACAATGTAATGTTATATACACAATGTAATGTTATATACACACAATGTAATGTTATATATACACAATGTAATGTTATATATACACAATGTAATGTTATATACACACAATGTAATGTTATATACACACAATGTAATGTTATATACACAATGTAATGTTATATACACTCAATGTAATGTTATATACACAATGTAATGTTATATATAAACAATGTAATGTTATATACACAATGTAATGTTATATATACACAATGTAATGTTATATACACACAATGTAATGTTATATATACACAATGTAATGTTATATACACAATGCAATGTTATATACACAATGTAATGTTATATATACACAATGTAATGTTATATACACACAGTGTAATGTTATATACACACAGTGTAATGTTATATACACACAATGTAATGTTATATACACAGTGTAATGTTATATATACACAATGTAATGTTATATACACAATGTAATGTTATATACACACAATGTAATGTTATATACACACAATGTAATGTTATATATACACAGTGTAATGTTATATACACACAATGTAATGTTATATACACACAATGTAATGTTATATACACAATGTAATGTTATATACACACAATGTAATGTTATATACACACAATGTAATGTTATATACACAATGTAATGTTATATACACACAATGTAATGTTATATATACACAATGTAATGTTATATATACACAATGTAATGTTATATACACACAATGTAATGTTATATACACACAATGTAATGTTATATACACAATGTAATGTTATATACACACAATGTAATGTTATATACACACAATGTAATGTTATATACACAATGTAATGTTATATACACACAATGTAATGTTATATACACAATGTAATGTTATATACACACAATGTAATGTTATATATACACAATGTAATGTTATATACACACAATGTAATGTTATATACACACAATGTAATGTTATATACACAATGTAATGTTATATACACACAATGTAATGTTATATACACACAATGTAATGTTATATACACACAATGTAATGTTATATATACACAATGTAATGTTATATACACAATGTAATGTTATATACACACAATGTAATGTTATATACACACAATGTAATGTTATATACACACAATGTAATGTTATATACACAATGTAATGTTATATACACACAATGTAATGTTATATACACAATGTAATGTTATATACACACAATGTAATGTTATATACACAATGTAATGTTATATACACAATGTAATGTTATATACACAATGTAATGTTATATATACACAATGTAATGTTATATACACACAATGTAATGTTATATACACAATGTAATGTTATATACACACAATGTAATGTTATATATACACAATGTAATGTTATATACACACAATGTAATGTTATATACACACAATGTAATGTTATATACACACAATGTAATGTTATATACACAATGTAATGTTATATACACACAATGTAATGTTATATATACACAATGTAATGTTATATATACACAATGTAATGTTATATATACACAATGTAATGTTATATACACACAATGTAATGTTATATATACACAATGTAATGTTATATACACACAATGTAATGTTATATACACAATGTAATGTTATATACACACAATGTAATGTTATATACACAATGTAATGTTATATACACACAATGTAATGTTATATACACAATGTAATGTTATATACACACAATGTAATGTTATATACACACAATGTAATGTTATATACACAATGTAATGTTATATACACACAATGTAATGTTATATACACACAATGTAATGTTATATACACAATGTAATGTTATATACACAATGTAATGTTATATACACACAATGTAATGTTATATACACACAATGTAATGTTATATACACACAATGTAATGTTATATACACAATGTAATGTTATATACACACAATGTAATGTTATATACACAATGTAATGTTATATATACACAATGTAATGTTATATACACACAATGTAATGTTATATACACAATGTAATGTTATATACACACAATGTAATGTTATATACACACAATGTAATGTTATATACACACAATGTAATGTTATATATACACAATGTAATGTTATATATACACAATGTAATGTTATATACACACAATGTAATGTTATATATACACAATGTAATGTTATATACACACAATGTAATGTTATATACACAATGTAATGTTATATATACACAATGTAATGTTATATACACACAATGTAATGTTATATACACAATGTAATGTTATATACACACAATGTAATGTTATATATACACAATGTAATGTTATATACACAATGTAATGTTATATATACACAATGTAATGTTATATACACACAATGTAATGTTATATACACACAATGTAATGTTATATACACACAATGTAATGTTATATACACAATGTAATGTTATATACACAATGTAATGTTATATACACACAATGTAATGTTATATACACACAATGTAATGTTATATACACACAATGTAATGTTATATACACACAATGTAATGTTATATACACAATGTAATGTTATATACACACAATGTAATGTTATATACACACAATGTAATGTTATATACACACAATGTAATGTTATATACACAATGTAATGTTATATACACACAATGTAATGTTATATATACACAATGTAATGTTATATATACACAATGTAATGTTATATATACACAATGTAATGTTATATACACACAATGTAATGTTATATACACAATGTAATGTTATATACACACAATGTAATGTTATATACACACAATGTAATGTTATATATACACAATGTAATGTTATATACACACAATGTAATGTTATATACACACAATGTAATGTTATATATACACAATGTAATGTTATATACACACAATGTAATGTTATATATACACAATGTAATGTTATATACACACAATGTAATGTTATATACACACAATGTAATGTTATATACACACAATGTAATGTTATATATACACAATGTAATGTTATATACACACAATGTAATGTTATATACACACAATGTAATGTTATATACACACAATGTAATGTTATATACACAATGTAATGTTATATACACACAATGTAATGTTATATACACAATGTAATGTTATATACACAATGTAATGTTATATACACACAATGTAATGTTATATACACACAATGTAATGTTATATACACAATGTAATGTTATATACACAATGTAATGTTATATACACACAATGTAATGTTATATACACACAATGTAATGTTATATACACAATGTAATGTTATATACACAATGTAATGTTATATATACACAATGTAATGTTATATACACACAATGTAATGTTATATACACACAATGTAATGTTATATACACAATGTAATGTTATATACACACAATGTAATGTTATATACACACAATGTAATGTTATATACACACAATGTAATGTTATATATACACAATGTAATGTTATATACACACAATGTAATGTTATATACACACAATGTAATGTTATATACACACAATGTAATGTTATATACACAATGTAATGTTATATATACACAATGTAATGTTATATACACACAATGTAATGTTATATACACACAATGTAATGTTATATACACAATGTAATGTTATATACACACAATGTAATGTTATATACACACAATGTAATGTTATATACACACAATGTAATGTTATATACACAATGTAATGTTATATATACACAATGTAATGTTATATACACAATGTAATGTTATATATACACAATGTAATGTTATATACACAATGTAATGTTATATACACACAATGTAATGTTATATATACACAATGTAATGTTATATACACACAATGTAATGTTATATACACAATGTAATGTTATATACACACAATGTAATGTTATATACACACAATGTAATGTTATATACACAATGTAATGTTATATACACAATGTAATGTTATATACACAATGTAATGTTATATACACACAATGTAATGTTATATACACACAATGTAATGTTATATACACAATGTAATGTTATATACACACAATGTAATGTTATATACACACAATGTAATGTTATATACACAATGTAATGTTATATACACACAATGTAATGTTATATACACAATGTAATGTTATATACACACAATGTAATGTTATATACACACAATGTAATGTTATATACACACAATGTAATGTTATATACACACAATGTAATGTTATATACACACAATGTAATGTTATATACACACAATGTAATGTTATATACACAATGTAATGTTATATACACAATGTAATGTTATATACACACAATGTAATGTTATATACACAATGTAATGTTATATACACACAATGTAATGTTATATATACACAATGTAATGTTATATACACAATGTAATGTTATATACACACAATGTAATGTTATATACACAATGTAATGTTATATATACACAATGTAATGTTATATATACACAATGTAATGTTATATACACAATGTAATGTTATATATACACAATGTAATGTTATATACACACAATGTAATGTTATATACACACAATGTAATGTTATATACACACAATGTAATGTTATATACACAATGTAATGTTATATACACAATGTAATGTTATATACACACAATGTAATGTTATATACACACAATGTAATGTTATATATACACAATGTAATGTTATATACACACAATGTAATGTTATATACACACAATGTAATGTTATATACACACAATGTAATGTTATATACACAATGTAATGTTATATATACACAATGTAATGTTATATACACACAATGTAATGTTATATACACACAATGTAATGTTATATACACAATGTAATGTTATATACACAATGTAATGTTATATACACACAATGTAATGTTATATATACACAATGTAATGTTATATACACACAATGTAATGTTATATACACAATGTAATGTTATATACACACAATGTAATGTTATATACACAATGTAATGTTATATACACACAATGTAATGTTATATACACACAATGTAATGTTATATACACAATGTAATGTTATATACACACAATGTAATGTTATATATACACAATGTAATGTTATATATACACAATGTAATGTTATATACACACAATGTAATGTTATATACACACAATGTAATGTTATATACACAATGTAATGTTATATACACAATGTAATGTTATATACACACAATGTAATGTTATATACACAATGTAATGTTATATACACACAATGTAATGTTATATACACAATGTAATGTTATATACACACAATGTAATGTTATATATACACAATGTAATGTTATATACACACAATGTAATGTTATATACACACAATGTAATGTTATATACACACAATGTAATGTTATATACACACAATGTAATGTTATATATACACAATGTAATGTTATATACACACAATGTAATGTTATATACACACAATGTAATGTTATATACACACAATGTAATGTTATATAACACAATGTAATGTTATATACACAATGTAATGTTATATACACAATGTAATGTTATATATACACAATGTAATGTTATATACACAATGTAATGTTATATACACACAATGTAATGTTATATACACAATGTAATGTTATATATACACAATGTAATGTTATATACACACAATGTAATGTTATATACACACAATGTAATGTTATATACACAATGTAATGTTATATATACACAATGTAATGTTATATACACAATGTAATGTTATATACACACAATGTAATGTTATATACACAATGTAATGTTATATACACAATGTAATGTTATATACACAATGTAATGTTATATACACACAATGTAATGTTATATATACACAATGTAATGTTATATACACACAATGTAATGTTATATACACAATGTAATGTTATATACACACAATGTAATGTTATATACACAATGTAATGTTATATACACACAATGTAATGTTATATACACACAATGTAATGTTATATACACACAATGTAATGTTATATACACACAATGTAATGTTATATACACAATGTAATGTTATATACACACAATGTAATGTTATATACACAATGTAATGTTATATACACACAATGTAATGTTATATACACACAATGTAATGTTATATACACACAATGTAATGTTATATATACACAATGTAATGTTATATACACACAATGTAATGTTATATACACACAATGTAATGTTATATACACACAATGTAATGTTATATACACACAATGTAATGTTATATACACAATGTAATGTTATATACACACAATGTAATGTTATATACACAATGTAATGTTATATATACACAATGTAATGTTATATACACAATGTAATGTTATATATACACAATGTAATGTTATATACACACAATGTAATGTTATATACACACAATGTAATGTTATATACACAATGTAATGTTATATACACAATGTAATGTTATATACACACAATGTAATGTTATATACACACAATGTAATGTTATGTATACACACAATGTAATGTTATATATACACAATGTAATGTTATATACACAATGTAATGTTATATACACACAATGTAATGTTATATACACACAATGTAATGTTATATACACACAATGTAATGTTATATACACAATGTAATGTTATATACACACAATGTAATGTTATATACACAATGTAATGTTATATACACACAATGTAATGTTATATATACAATGTAATGTTATATATACACAATGTAATGTTATATACACAATGTAATGTTATATATACACAATGTAATGTTATATATACACAATGTAATGTTATATACACAATGTTATGTTATATACACACAATGTAATGTTATATACACACAATGTAATGTTATATATACACAATGTAATGTTATATACACACAATGTAATGTTATATACACACAATGTAATGTTATATACACAATGTAATGTTATATACACACAATGTAATGTTATATACACAATGTAATGTTATATATACACAATGTAATGTTATATACACAATGTAATGTTATATACACACAATGTAATGTTATATACACACAATGTAATGTTATATATACACAATGTAATGTTATATACACACAATGTAATGTTATATACACACAATGTAATGTTATATATACACAATGTAATGTTATACACACAATGTAATGTTATATACACAATGTAATGTTATATACACACAATGAAATGTTATATACACAATGTAATGTTATATACACACAGTGTACTGTTATATACACACAATGTAATGTTATATATACAATGTAATGTTATATACACAATGTAATGTTATATATACACAATGTAATGTTATATACACAATGTAATGTTATATACACACAATGTAATGTTATATACACACAATGTAATGTTATATACACACAATGTAATGTTATATATACACAATGTAATGTTATATATACACAATGTAATGTTATTTACACACAATGTAATGTTATATATACACAATGTAATGTTATATACACACAATGTAATATTAGGGATGGAATATAAGGGCTGCTCTCCTTGCGTTGCAAACTGGTTGGAATAATGAAGCAATCAGATTGGATTTATACAGGAGACCTGCAGATATTGGGGTCCGATAACTCCTGCTGTCCGGTCTTTTTTGGTCGTCTTTTCAGGTCATATAAAACCTTCCACACGTCTTCTCCAACCGTCTGATGACTTCTACAATATTTCTTTCACAGATTGTGAATCCGGGTGAAGATCTGAACAATATTAATCCTCCAGAGACAGATGTGAGGGGCGATGAGCAGAGTAGAGAGGACGTTCCTACAGATAACCGCCCAGGTGAGTAGTGACCACTAAGTAAAGCAGAGCGGTCTCTAAGATTCTGCTCCTTCACTGGATGATACAATTTTATGTTACATTTTTAGGTTCTCTCTTCTGTCAGTTTTTTCAGCGTTATATTCACCGATTCAGCTAAAATTCTAATTAAAGGATAACTGTCACATTTAGACCTTAATTTCAGTTTTCATATATGTAGTTACTAATATGATAATATACCTGAATCAATAACTATTAGACTTACTTACCCCCTATTTAATAAGATTCAGCCCTTAGCATCCAGTCTGCATAAAACTGCAATTTCACTATTCTGTTAAAATGGCCGCCCTCAGCCCTAAGGCTAATCCATAGGACACCTGCAGTGAAGTTAGTGAAGACCAGCTCTGTATAGGGGGGTCTTGCAGTGAAGTTCCCAGGTCTGGCTGAAGCCTGTAGTCCTTCTACAAGCTCTCCTCTTATCAGATAAGGCTGTCATTTATACACTGAGCAGCCACATTGCCCTGCACTGCTAAGGGAGTGTCTGCCAAGCACAGGCATGTGGAGAAGTTCACACACACAGCCCAGCACTGTTATCTCCTGTCAGGAAGAACCTGGCTTTTTATACATTCCCTTACACTGTTGACTCACTATCAGTTCCCAGTGCACGCAGCGTGCTCCGTCCTCATCTGGTAGACGGAAGGAGCATAGCAACCTGATTCTATCTCAGGTAACAATAGCCAATACTGGGGACTTTTAGGTGGCTTTTAGGGGTTATTTAATAAATAATCAGAAATTAAAACAGGGCCAACAAGGTGATATTAATCACCAAAATCCAATAGTAAAAAAAAAAATTTGACAGTTATACTTTAAATATGGATGGAAATGTGACAGCGTTATAGGTGATATACAGTATGTATATGATACATATAGTCCATCCTCAGGAGAGGTCATTAATATCAGATCGGAGGTGGATACAACTCCCGGTAGCCCTGGTAGTCGGTCAGATGTATGGAGAGTCAGTGGCGGATCCAGAGCCTGGTCTCGGGAGGGGCACTTCCAGATTGTTTTGTGGCGGCTAATTGATTGGACCCTGGGCAAGAATTTACTTGGGGCCCCCTGGATCCTGCCTTCCCACACCCTAGCATGCAATCACGCCCTTCACGTTGTAGCACCTTTAGTGGCCGTCCGGTTGAGGGGCCGTCTGGTGAGGGGCCGTCTGATGAGTGGCCACTAGAGATGTTCCTTGGCAGTAATGTAAATATTGCCTTTTTTTCTGAAAAGGCAGTGTTTACATTATAAAGCGTGCAGAGACATGCTATAGACACCAGAACTACTATGTTTAGCTGTTGTGGTTCTGGTGACTATAGGGTCCCTTAATATAGAGAAAAAAAAGAATCAAATAAAATGGCGGTATCATTATTCTAAATATTCAAAAGGCACAACTTCTGACACGAATATATAGTATTATATATTATATTATAGTATGATATATATAGTAATATATAGTATTTGCTCAGGATCAGTGCTCTGGGCACCGCTCTGCAGTTCAGGAAGGTTTTAGAGGGGACAATAAAGTTAAAAAAATATTTCATTACACCTCAGGTCAGACCCCCAATGTTAATCAGACCCCAATAAGACCTCAAATCAGACCCCAGCTCAGACCCCAATGTAAATGACCCCCAATCAGACCTCAGATAAGAGCCCCATGCAGAGGCATAGCTAACGGCTCATGGGCCCTGGTGCAAGTGTTCAGCTTGGGCCCCCCTTCCCTCAGTGCTTTGTGTGTCTTCTTATGTGGCACAAGGCTCTTTGGGCCCCCTCAGGTTCCTGGGCCCAGTAGTGACTGCTACCTATGCACCCCCCCATGGCTCCATGCCTCTCAGCCCCCATTATCAGCCCCCCCCCCCCTCATTATGCCTCTCAGCCCAATTTATGCCTCAGCCACCCCCCATATTATACCTCTAAGCCCCCCCCCATATTATGCCTCTCAGCCCCCAGCTGTATGACCATTATGCCCCGATTGCCCCCAGCAGCCTCAGCAAAAATAAGTAAAACACTTACCTCGGGGTGGGCGATATGGCCTAAAATCTATATTGCGATACAATTTGAAGCATATGCGATATATATCGCGATATATTATTATATTATCTTCTATATTTTTTGGGGGGAAGGGGTTAATTTTTCATCATCTTCCACCCATTTTTTACCTCTGCCCTCCTCGTCGGTCTGCACATTGCAGAAAGCCACGGATGTCAACAAAAACTTTTTTACTGATACAAACACTGGTAGTATAAGTTAAGAGAATGAAAAAGATCTGAATTTCACTTCAGACTGAATGCGGTTCCAGCGGGGTGGGGGTGGGGGGTGGCTGCGAATTAGTTTCTTTAACATATGTATGCAGTTGTACCATTTTTCTTTCTTTTCTCTTTCTTCTCATTTCATATACATATAATTACCCGAGTTGGGTTTGACCGTTTGAGCATTTTTGCTTCAATAATGATTGTACTTGTATTCCACATATGTATGTACTTTACATGAAAATAATAAAAATGAAATGGTTGACAAGTGTCCATAAAAAAGTTAGTTTGTCCATTTTTATGGCCTTTTTTTCACTTGTGAATGTAGCCTTAAGAGGTCATACAAAAAAGTCTCACCACTGAACACCAGATATTTCCCTGCTGCTGGGAAGAGCATGATGTGCTCGGTATTACTTTAACTTTATTCACAGTATAGGAGCTTCACTGATGTAAAGGGGACACTAAGGGACAGCACTACTGCACGGGGTGCCAAAGGGGGCATAACTACTGTGTGGTAACACTGAGGGGGCATAACTACTGTGTGGGGGCACTTAGGGAGCATCAGTACTGTGAAGAGGGCACTAAGGGGAAATTCCACTATGAAAGGGACACTGAGGGGAGATAACTATCGTGTGGGGCACTAAGAGGGGATTCATCGTCTCTTGTCCAGCGCTAGGAAATGTTTTATTTATATATCTTGTAAATGACTGATTGGGTGGGGGTTGCAGGGAAGTTGCTCAAGATGGAAGCCAGCGTTTTCTAGTTATGCCCCTTGGTCTACTATTATATTGTGGTCTGTTTGGCCACCACTATTTTGATGTCAGTTGATACTTCAATTTTGGGCCATTCCTTGTAATTTCTGTAGATTTTTTTATTGGAAAAGTTATAAAACTTCAATACAATTTTATTCATCAATAAAAAAAATTGTTTTTTTCTTGGCAGATGACTGTACCAGGAACTTAGAGAAACATCTGGTATCTTCAGATTTTGAAGTAGATGATTGTGCTGTCACACAAGATACATTTGAAGAGCATGCCAATATCCAAGATATATCCTCATCCAATCACAGCAACAATGCATCATTTGATTCTTTTAAACAGGTCCGATCTTCTGATTCATTACAGACTGTAACACAGAATAAAAGTCACAGAAGAGGTGCTAAACATCAAACATCTCATGTAAGAGGGAAGACATTTTCATGTTCAGAATGTGGGAAATGTTTTAAGTATAAATCAGGTCTTGTTAGACATCAGAGAATTCACACAGGGGAGAAGCCATTTTCATGTTCAGAATGTGGGAAATGTTTTAAGGATAAATCAGATCTTGTTTCACATCAGAGAAATCACACAGGAGAGAAGCCATTTTCATGTTCAGAATGTGGGAAATGTTTTAAGCACAAATCAGCTCTTGTTATACATCAGAGAAATCACACAGGAGTGAAGCCATTTTCATGTTCAGAATGTGGGAAATGTTTTAAACACAAATCAGCTCTTGTTAGACATCAGAGAAATCACACAGGGGAGAAGCCATTTTCATGTTCAGAATGTGGGAAATGTTTTAAGCAGAAATCAGCTCTTGTTGATACATCGGAGAAATCACACAGGGGAGAAGCCATTTTCATGTTCAGAATGTGGGAAATGTTTTAAGCAGAAATCAGCTCTTGTTATACATCAGAGAAATCACACAGGGGAGAAGCCATTTTCATGTTCAGAATGTGGGAAATGTTTTAAGCAGAAATCAGCTCTTGTTATACATCAGAGAAATCACACAGGAGAAAAGCCATTTTCATGTTCAGAATGTGGGAAATGTTTTAGGCACAAATCAGCTCTTGTTATACATCAGAGAAATCACACAGGAGAGAAGCCATTTTCATGTTCAGAATGTGGGAAATGTTTTAGGCACAAATCAGCTCTTGTTATACATCGGAGAAATCACACCGGGGAGAAGCCATTTTCATGTTCAGAATGTGGGAAATGTTTTCACAGTAAATCAGCTCTTGTTATACATCAGAGAAATCACACAGGAGAGAAACCATTTTCATGTTCAGAATGTGGGAAATGTTTTAAGCACAAATCAGTTCTTGTTATACATCAGAGAAATCACACAGGAGAGAAGCCATATTCATGTTCAGAATGTGGGAAATGTTTTAAGCTATAAATCAGCTCTTGTTATACATCAGAGAAATCACACAGGAGAGAAGCCATTTTCATGTTCAGAATGTGGGAAATGTTTTATCTATAAATCAGATCTTGTTAGACATCAGAGAAATCACACAGGAGAGAAGCCATTTTCATGTTCAGAATGTGAGAAATGTTTTAAACACAAATCAGCTCTTGTTATGCATCAGAGAAATCACACAGGAGAGAAGCCATTTTCATGTTCAGAATGTGGGAAATGTTTTAACCGTAAATCATATCTTGTTAGACATCAGAGAAATCACACAGGGGAGAAGCCATTTTCATGTTCAGAATGTGAGAAATGTTTTAACTATAAATCAGCTCTTGTTACACATCAGAGAAATCACACAGGGGAGAAGCCATTTTCATGTTCAGAATGTGAGAAATGTTTTAACCATAAATCAGCTCTTGTTCACATCAGAGAAATCACACAGGAGAGAAGCCACTTTCATGTTCAGAATGTGGGAAATGTTTTAACCGTAAATCAGGTCTTGTTATACATCAGAGAAATCACACAGGAGAGAAGCCATATTCATGTTCAGAATGTGGGAAATTTTTTAAGCATAAATCAGCTCTTGTTCGACATCAGAGAAATCACACAGGAGAGAAGCCATTTTCATGTTCAGAATGTGGGAAATGTTTTAACCGTAAATCATATCTTGTTAGACATCAGAGAAATCACACAGGGGAGAAGCCATTTTCATGTTCAGAATGTGGGAAATGTTTTAACCGTAAATCAGGTCTTGTTGAACATCAGAGAAATCACACAGGGGAGAAGCCATTTTCATGTTCAGAATGTGGGAAATGTTTTAACCGTAAATCAGTTCTTGTTGGACATCAGAGAATTCACACAGGAGAGAAGCCATTTTCATGTTCAGAATGTGATATGTGTTTCAACCATAAATCATCTCTTGTTAAACATAAAAAAAAACACATATAAGAGAAGCCATCTTCATGCTTTGCCCGTTAGTGACCTCCCTAATGAGTTTTTATGGTGGTCACTAACTGGCTTTATTCCTTCAGATACTCCTTTTTACAGCGCCTTGCTTTCAGTTACCAGAGATAGCCGAGGGCTCGGAGCGATGATTGGTACCGCTGTGAGAGCTCCCCAAACAAGCATGGTCTCCTGTATTGAATAAATAATGGTAATCAAAGGACAGATCCAGTTAAAAGGGAAACTAAGATTTTTTTTATATATATCTCCTCTAAACACAAATGTTTGGTGAAAGAAAAAAAAAAAAAAAGAAACCGTTTCCCACCCTGCCTGTGATCGGTATGATGACCCTCTATTATTGTTAAACTGCAAATACAGGGGTTATATGTGAAAGTCCAAAAAATAGAGCTGGGTTCCCACAAGAGCTGATGTCCAGACATGTGGGAAAAGTGGCATCATTCACGCTTGTAAATGTCAGGTATTTGTGGTCAAGTAGAATGACAGATAGGATGTAACATAGTTTAGAAGTCTGAAAAAATACATCTGTCCATCAAGTTCGGCCTGTTATTCTGCAAGTTGATCCAGAGGAAGTAAAAAAAAAAACAGTGACGTAAAAGCCAATTTTGTTCCCGAATCCAATCAGGCAATCAGAATAACTCCCTGGATCAACGACCCATCTCTAGTAGCTATAGCCTGTAATATTATTACACTCCAGAAATACATCCAGGCCCCTCTTGAACTCTTTTAGTGAACTCACCATCACCACCTCCTCAGGCAGAGAGTTCCATAGTCTCACTGCTCTTACCGTAAAGAATCCTCTTCTATGTTTGTGTAGAAACCTTCGTTCCTCCAGACGCAGAGGATGTCCCCTCGTCACAGTCCTGTGGATAAATAGATGATGGGAGAGATCTCTGTACTGACCCCTGAAATATTTATACATAGTTATTAGATTTCCCCTGAGAAGTCTTTTTTCTAAAGTGAATAACCCTAATATTGGTAATCTTTCAGGGTACTTTAGTCCACAAATTCCAGTTATTACTTTAGTTGCCCTCCTCTGAACCCTCTTCAGCTCTGCTATGTCTGCCTTGTTCATAGGAGCCCAGAACTGTACCCAGTCCTCCATGTGTGGTCTGACTAGTGACTTGTAAAGTGGTAGGACTATGTTCTCATCATGGACATCTATGCCCATTTTGATGCAACCCATTATCTTATTGGCCTTGGCAGCAGCTGCCGGACACTCGTTTCTGCAGCTTAGTTTGCTGTTCATTATAATTCCTAGGTCCTTTTCCATGTCAGTGTTACCCAGTGTTTTACCATTTAGTATGTACTGGTGACTTGAATTATTCCTTCCCATGTGCATAACCTTACATTTGTCAGTGTTAAAGGGAATCTGTCACCAGCATATTAGCTAAAAAAAATTTCGTGAGGCGCAGTGTCGGCGATTGCCTGCGCGATGATATGGAAACTGAGGGCAACAGCGTCACTGCGCCTGCGCGGCATTTCAGGCTGGGGGGCGGGGCAGAGCACTTAGCCTAGCCTCTGGGAAGCGATTTTACATCTAGGAGGTGTTCTTCTTTTTAAAATTTAGGAGGGCCTGGCGCATCAGGGGGGCGTTCCTGGGCACCTTGGTAAAGGAATAACGCCCCTCTGGGCTCCTTACAGCTTAATTTGCATATCGGAAAAGGCGTTTTTTTGAAGAAATGACAAGGCACACAAGTAAAACAAGAACACCTATGGAAAGAAGGTAATTTATTACACATGGATTTATGATTTTTTTTTTTGGCTAATATGCTGGTGACAGATTCCCTTTAAACCTAATCGGCCACTTATCTGCCCAAGCCTCCAATCTATCCGTTCCCTCTGTAGCCGTATACTGTCCTCTGCAGTATGTATATATACAGTATACTGTCCTCTGTAGTATATATACAGTATACTGTCCTCTGTATGTATATATACAGTATACTGTCCTCTGCAGTATGTATATACAGTATACTGTCCTCTGCAGTAGTATATATACAGTATACTGTCCTCTGTAGTATATATACAGTATACTGTCCTCTGTAGTATGTATATACAGTATACTGTCTTCTTCCGCGTCAATTACTTTACACAGTTTAGTGTCATCTGCAAAAATTGATATTTTACTGTGCAAGCCTTCTACAAGATCATTAATAATGGAGAGGTGAAGGAAATAGACGGCTCTACTGTCCAAACAAATGATAGAGGTGCAATTACTGCTAGATCTGACTCACCCAGTCAGGATAGTGGAAAGTAAGAAGTAAAGAGATAAGCAGGCACACTCATATATGGGTAAATTCTAATCTAGTTTATTAATAAAAATAAGTATGATTATAGATGATATATTGCTGATAGAGAATAGTTGTGGTCAATAGTTCATAATTATAAGTCAATGATCCGATGTTAAAAATGCCACTTGAAATAAAATAAAAAATAAAATAGCTACTTATGATACTAATGGGTAAATAGTCTATGAATGGGGTCCGACCGTATTGTGGAACTTATTGTGGAACAGTCGTCCACAAGACAAAGGTATGTAGTGGTTGCCACTGATGGCAAGTCTTGTATTATACAAACCACGAATGGTCTAACTTCACCTGGGGCTTCAGAATATATGTATATAAGCATTGTATATAGTCATTAGCTGTCGCGGTACTGTGGGAAGAATAGGTGCTCTGTGCCTAAGCACGGTGTCTTGCGCTGTCTCCGGCTACAGAGATGTCTTACCCACCAACCGGAGCTGCTGTAGGAACGGATCCTTTTGGTATCGGTCAGCTGTTCCTGGCCGAATTCGCGAAGTTCAGCGCGATCTGGTGGCATGACTGTGATGGCTTTTAAGGGCAGACTAGTGAAATGCTTGTTGATTGGCTGCCCTGCAGAAATCGCCGAACACCGAACCTGAACCCGAACTTTTACAGAAATTTTCGTGACCGGGTACCAAAAACCCTAAAGTTCGGTACGAACCGGAACTTTACTAGTCTTAACAGGGGCGGACTGGGCCGGGGGGCAGGGGGGCAATTGCCCCCCGGGCCCCTCTGTTGCCTCTGTAAACGGGCCCCTCTGTAGTGCATGTGCCCTGCCGCGGCCCTGGTGACAAGTGGGGGCGGCCGGCGGCAGGGCACAGGGAGATGAACGCTTCCACTGTGGAAGCGTTCATCTCCATAGTCATCTGTATCGCCGTCCTCAGGACGGCGATACAGATGTCTGTGCTGCGGCAGAGAGCAGGGAGAGGCGTGTCCCCTCCCTGTTCCTCTGATAGGCTGCAAGCACTAGGCCAGCAGCCTATCAGAGGCTGGTGCAGGCGGCGCGATGACGTCATCGCGCCGCCGGAGCGGTACAGCAAGTGACACAGGCCAGAAGAGGCCTGCATCGCATCGCTGGAGGTAAGTATAACTGTTATTTGTATGTTTGTTTATTTGTTTTTTGTGTTTTTGGGGGCTACTGGCACATAAGATAAGGGGGAATCTACTGACACATAAGATAAAGGGGGTGGGAATCTACTGGCACATAAGATAAGGGGGGAATCTACTGGCACATAAGATAAGGGGGAATCTACTGGCACAGAAGATAAAAGGGGGAATCTACTGGCACATAAGATAAGGGGGTGGAACCTACTGGCACATAAGATAAAGGGGGGAATCTACTGGCACATAAGATAAAGGGGGAATCTACTGGCACATAAGATAAAGGGGGAATCTACTGGCACATAAGATAAGGGGGAATCTACTGGCACATAAGATAAAGGGGGAATCTACTGGCACATAAGATAAGGGGGAATCTACTGGCACATAAGATAAAGGGGGAATCTACTGGCACATAAGATAAAGGGGGATCTACTGGCACATAAGATAAGGGGGGAATCTACTGGCACATAAGATAAGGGGGGAATCTACTGGCACATAAGATAAAAGGGGGAATCTACTGGCACATAAGATAAGGGGGGAATCTACTGGCACATAAGATAAAGAGGGGGAATCTACTGGCACATAAGATAAGGGGGAGTCTACTGGCACATGATAAAGTGAGGGGGATTCTACTGGCACATGATAAAGTGAGGGGGGATTCTACTGGCACATGATAACTGAGGGGGATTCTACTGGCACATGATAAGGTGAGGGGGGATTCTACTGGCACATGATAAGGTGAGGGGGGATTCTACTGGCACATAAGGTGAGGGCGACTGGCACAAAGGAGGGCTACTGGCACATAAGGAGGTGCTACTGGCACATAAGGGGGACTACTGGCACAAGGGGTGCTACTGGCACATAAGGGGTGCTACTGGCACATAAGAGGGGCTACTGGCACATAAGAGGGGCTACTGGCACATAAGGGGGTGCTACTGGCACATAAGAGGGGCTACTGGCACATAAGGGGGACGGCTACTGGCACATAAGGGGGACGGCTACTGGTACATAAGGGGGACGGCTACTGGCACATAAGGGGGGACTACTGGCACATAAGGGGGACGGCTACTGGAACATAAGGGGGATGGCTACTGGCACATAAGGGGGACAGCTACTGGCATATAAGGGTGGCTACTGGCACTTAAGGGGGACCGCTACTGGCACTTAAGGGGGACGGCTACTGGCACATAAGGGGGGGGGGGCTATAAGCGATGTGAGTGGCCAACATCTATCCTCTCCGCAATGCTCAGCCTCCTGTGACAGATCAGGAGAGCGGAGGTGTGGGGGCGGAGATAGCTGTCAATGCTTTCAAAGGAGGCTGTGCTCTCCTCCCGCAGCTTCCCGCCCAGCCTCTTGTGACAGCGAATCAGGAAGTAAAGGGGGGCTCAGTGGGCCTCTGGGTCTTACTTGCCCCCTGGGCCAAAAGTTGCCAGTCAGCCCCTGAGTCTTAACCAGAACAGAAATCCAAATGAAAGATCAAAATTAACCAGTCCAGCAAGGAGGCATCAATTAGAAAGGAACCAATTTGTTCTCACTGTAGGAAAGGAGATGGTAGCATTTATTAATTATATTCCTACTATCTCTCAGATGGATTTCCTGAGGGTTGTGACTGGGTGAACTCTTTGCACCCGTTCGTATGGTGCAGCACAGTGCGGCTGCCTTGGTGCTGTGCTGGTGGAGTGGTGGGGCCCAGAGCCAGGGTGGCTTTGCTGCACAGTGTGGGCGCTGTGTGGCTACTGGGTCCCGCCGTCTGCTGGTGTGGTGCTGGTGCACCGGTGGTCGCTTGAAGAGGCAACCTTTTCGTGGTAAGTGGGCCTATGAGCTTTGATCAAACTGTATACCAATGCCTCTTTGTTGCATAGCATGGGGTATATTTATTATAAATTGGGCTGAGAAATCAGTTGTTATATCAAAAGCATAGTACTGAGGATGTGCGATCCAGATTCACTCTCACATGTTAAGCATTTAGTAATTATGTTAAGTATTTTTGATGTTGGTAACATCTGCCTTCTTTTTGATATATAGCTTTTGTTGTGCAGAAACCAGTGCTATATTCAAATTGTTCAAAGGCGTTCGTTGTGTTTTAGAGTCTAACGACATCAGAATTCTTTATTAGTTGTAAACTATCTGTATCATTGTTACCAAGTAGTTAAAATAATAGAAGCAAACTAGTTAACTGTTTAGTACAACCAAAGTTGAAAAAAAATTGAACTGGGTTAGTGTGAACTTTGATAGTAAACTCCCTGTACCCAACAAACTGCTCACTTACGCAAAATACATATTACTAGAAGTTGCGTCGTCCTGCTTTAGACTCAACAATTTTGTCAGCAATAGCTGGAATGTCCAGTTTTCTTGCTCTCTCATTCTCAATGCTTAGAAGGGCAAGGCCAGAAAGCCGTTGTTGTGACGTGCTGTTTCTCAAGTAATTTTTAATCTGCAGATGCCACAGTCACTGGTAATGCGAGGAAAAGCATGAAAGCTGTACATACATCCGGTAGGGTGGATGACAAAGCAGCATTGTCAATTATAAGCAGGTGTGCCAAATCTTGAACTGTGTGGAGCTCAGAGATCTCATTTTGCAGTGCGTTAGAAAACTAACCAATTGCGCTAGAAAATCTGAAGATACTTATGTGATCTGGATAATATTGCTGAAATTGCAGTGCGGCTTGAAACAAGTTAACGTCTGATTCAGTCTCCAGCACATATGGCTGAATGATCCGAAATCTTTCAACTACAGTGTTCATGCTACCAAATCTGCTTGATAACTGAGATGTTATTATATCTGAAGAAGCATAAAAAATTGCAGTTTTAAATCGCTTCTCTGGGTCTTGCAGTCTTTCCTCCAAACATAGCTCCCCACTATGGCGCTTTACTTTGGGCACTCTTTTATTCACAAACAATGCAGGAATTCCCCACTTCTCAGCGAGTGTGATGGCAGTTGTTTTGGCATCTTCAAATTGTTTTCTGTAGCTGCTAAGAGATTCAATGGTATTATGAATTCAAATGGGCAGCATTGCACAGATCCATATGTTCTGACTGCAGAACCCTGTGATATTGCATTTATCTGGTCCAGAATTTTGCTCTGTAGAACAAGCAGGAAGACAAACTCAAAAGATTCAATTTTATTCCTAAGGCCCTGGCCTCTTCCCTCTCTTTACTTTTGGTAGAAGTCAATATTAATTTAGACAGTGCCTTTGTAATGCAAGGCACCAACGAAACAGACCAGTGTAGATGAAGCAAAGGGGTTTATTAAAAAATAAACAGTCCAGGCAAACTTCACTGGTAACAAATAACAAGAAAACGAGGGGAAGCCAGGTGTAGTTCCAATCTGTGCTTAAGTCGCTGTGCACACTTGCCAGACGAAAGGATGCGTCATGGGGAATTCCGGATCCTGGGTCCCACTGGAAAGGACGGAGTCCAGGCAAACTTCAGTCACTAGCATAAGTAGTTGTGACCTGTACCTGGAAAGGGAAGGGAACAGTGGGCACTGACCGACTGGGGAGACCACATTTTATGTGCCTTCTAACAAATCCCAAGGCGCCAAGTGTCCAATCCCCATAGGTCATAAACTGCCCTACACCTGTGTACAAGGCCTTGGCCGGTCATTGGCCAATTAGACTAATGCTGGCCCCCTAATCTACTTTGAGGCCAGGTTCTATTCCCATCACTGGTCGGCGAAGCGCATAAGAAGCGAGTACACGTGACTGAGCATCCCCTTTCGAACCCGTTCTCAAGCGTACACGCGGATGCGCGACAGGCTCAGCGAGAGTACGCGAGTGCGTCGACATGGACACCGAAGTGGGATCCGCAAGAGGTACTGGAGACAAGCCCGGCCGCGGCGTACTCTCCACTAACCCGGCTAACCTGTCCCAGAGAACCTTGACGGTCTTCCCCTCCGGCGCATATGCGAATGCATGACCGTGTCGGTTCACAAAGGGATCACATCTGGTGTATCAGTGGAGACACGCGTAATCTGAACTGCCGCTCCACAAGGACCCCTTTTGGTCACACCGGAGTGCGAGACAGGTAAGGATCTTACATTACCCCCTCGAGGAGGCAGCTCAGAAGACTCCAAGCGAGCTTTCCCCGGATTATCCAGGTGGAAAGCTGCCACCAACTCATCCGCATGCACCTGGCAAGCAGGTACCCAACATCTCTCCTCTGGACCTATCACGACCGGCGTACCGATCACAGACGTGTGACGCGAAGGGAGGGAAAAGGGAAAGCCCTGTCCAAGGGAGAGGGAAAGGTGGTGACCCCTAACTCACCTTGAAGCTGGCACCTGACGTCCCTAGACGGGTTCTTCACCCGTACGCCGATCACGTGCCTAAACCCTGGCTTTCCTTAAGCTGAGCCCTAAGTAGTGAATAGGGCGGTGGGAGCACTAGTCCTCACCACTATCACTAAAGGAAAACACCAGGGAGAGGACAGACAATACAGACAAAACATATAAGCCCAGGTGGGCGACAACAGCGGACAACAAAAGCCCAACAGGGATCCGGAGGGTAACGCTCTGGTACGACAACCAGGAACAACAGCTACACAGCTCCAGTGGGTCAGTATAGAAGTCCAGGCAGGAAGCTCTATATCTGGCAACCAGAGAAGTGGGAAGGGGGAATATAAGGAGGTTGGGAGTGGTGGACAAGAAACAGCTGAGGAGAAGAAGCTACGGATCCCTGAGTGAGACAAAAGGATTGCAAGGCAAACACAGAAAGCTACCATTAAGTAATAGCATGATCTTTAGACATAGAGCACGCAGCCACCCGCTGCGACTTCCTGACCCCGGGTATAACGGAGTCAGACGTGGCTCCCGACACCCTCGTGACAGTACCCCCCTTTCTACAAGGGGCCTCCGGACACTCAGGACCAGGTCTCCCAGGATGAGAGGCATGGAAAGCCTGAACTAACCTGTTGGCGTTTACCTCTGACGCTGGTACCCACATTCTTTCCTCGGGACCATAACCCCTCCAATGCACCAGATATTGAAGAGAGCGGCGGACCCGACGAGAATCAACAATTTTGGATATTTGAAACTCCAGATTACCATCAACAATAACAGGAGAAGGTGGTAGCGGTGACAGTTCTAGAGGTGCAACATACCTTTTGAGTAACGACTTATGGAAGACGTTATGGATTTTAAAAGTCTGAGGTAGCTCCAGGCGAAAAGCCACGGGGTTAATGATGGCTACTATTTTGAAAGGACCAATGAACCTAGGACCCAGTTTCCAAGAGGGAACCTTTAACTTAATATTCCTAGTAGACAACCACACATAGTCATTCACTCCTAGGTCTGGACCTGGTGAACGTTTCTTATCAGCCAGCATTTATATTTACCCCCCATATTTTTCAAGTTAGCTTGCACCTTCTGCCATACAGATGAAAGTGATGACGAAAACCGTTCCTCCTCGGGAACCCCCGATGACCCCCTTCTTTGAAAGTACAGAATTGGGGATGAAAACCATATGCACCAAGAAATGGTGACTTGCCAGTGGATTCCTGACGGCGATTATTTATAGCAAACTCAGCTAACGGTAAGTATGATGACCACTCCTCTTGGTTTTCAGACACAAAACACCTTAGGTATGTCTCAAGGTTTTGGTTGGTACGCTCAGTCTGTCCATTCGACTGAGGATGGAATGCTGAGGAAAAGGACAAGTGTATCCCCAAACGGGAACAAAAAGCTTTCCAAAACTCAGAAATAAACTGGGTTCCCCGATCCGAAACAACATCAGAAGGGACCCCGTGAAGCTTCACGATTTCATTGATGAATACCTGAGCCAGAGTCTTAGCGTTAGGTATTGCGGGTAACGCAATAAAGTGTACCATTTTGCTAAACCTGTCCACTACTACCAAGATAACTGTTTTACCCGCAGACAAAGGTAAGTCAGTGATGAAATCCATTGATAGATGTGTCCATGGCCTATTGGGAATGACAAGTGGCAATAAAGACCCTGCTGGACGTGTATGAGAGACTTTAGCACGTGTACAAGTAGAACAAGTAGACACAAAATCCATTACATCCTGACGCAACCTTGGCCACCAAAAACGACGAGACAGTAGCTCCAAGGTTGCTTTACTACCCGGATGCCCAGCAAGTGTCGAATTATGATGTTTCTTTAATAATTCGAGACGCAGGTTTAACGGTACAAACAATTTCTCTGAGGGGCAAGAGACCAGGGCGTCCCCCTGGGCCTCTAACACCTTCCCCTCCAGAACAGAGTGTACAGCAGAGACAACCACTCCTCTTTGTAGAATGGGTACCGGATCACCCACATTACCCCCTCCAGGGAAACTACGACATAATGCATCTGCCTTGGTATTTTTTTCCCCAGGACGATAGGTGATGATAAAGTTAAACCTGGTAAAAAATAGAGACCACCTATCTTGTCTAGGGGTGAGACGCTTAGCTGATTCGAGGTACAGAAGGTTTTTGTGGTCTGTAATCACCGTGGCGGGGTGGATTGCCCCCTCTAAAAAGTGACGCCATTCCTCAAACGCTAGTTTAATAGCTAATAGTTCTCTATTGCCAATATCATAGTTCCTTTTCACTGCAGATAGTTTTTTAGAAAAGAAAGCGTAAGGACGCCATTTGCCAGGCGACGGACCCTGAGACAGTACAGCCCCCACTCCCACCTCTGACGCATCTACTTCAACAATAAAAGGCTGGGAGACATCCGGTTGGATTAGTACAGGTGCCGAGGTAAACCTTTCCTTTAGAAAGGAAAATGCCATTTTAGCGGCGTCAGACCATTTAGAAAAATCAGTCCCCTTCCTAGTCATGTCAGTAAGGGGTTTGACAATCACAGAATAGTTTTTAATAAACTTTCTATAGAAATTTGCGAAACCAAAGAACCGTTGCAGTGCTTTAACCCCTTAAGGACACGGCCCTATTTCACCTTAAGGACCAGGCCATTTTTTGGAAATCTGACCAGTGTCACTTTATGTGGTGATAACTTTAAAACGCTTTTACTTATCCAGGCCATTCTGAGATTGTTTTTTCGTCACATATTGTATTTCATGACAGTGGTAAAATAAAGTCGAAAAATTTCATTTTTATTTATAAAAAAATACCAAATTTACCAAAAATTTTGAAAAATTTACAATTTTCCAAGTTTCAATTTCTCTACTTCTAGAATACATAGTAATACTGCCAAAAAAAGTTATTGATTTACATTCCCCATATGTCTACTCCATGTATCAATCATTTTGGGAATGCCATTTCATTTTTGGGGACATTACAAGGCTTAGAAGTTTAGAAGCAAATCTTGACATTTTTCAGAAATTTTCAAAAACCCACTTTTTAGGGACCAGTTCAGGTCTGAAGTCACTTTGTGAGGCTTACATAATAGAAACCACCCAAAAATGACCCCATTCTAGAAACTACACCCCTGAAGGTACTCAAAACTGATTTTACAAACGTCATTAACCCTTTAGGTTTTCCACAAGAGTTAATGGCAAATAAAGATAAAATTTCTGAATTTCGATTTTTGGGAAAATTTTTGATTTTAATACATTTTTTCCAGTAACAAAGCAAGGGTTAACAGCCAAACAAAAGTCAATATTTATTGCCCCGATTCTGTAGTTTGCAGAAACACCCCATATGTGGTCCTAAACTGCTGTATGGCCAAACGGCAGGGCACAGAAGTAAGGGAACGCCATATGGTTTTTGGAAGGTGGATTTTGCTGGACTGGATTTTTGACACCATGTACCATTTGAAGCCCCCCGATGCACCCCTAGAATAGAAACTCCATAAAAGTGACTCCATCTAAGAAACTACACCCCTCAATGTATTCAAAACTAGTTTTACAAACTTTGTTAACCCTTTAGGTGTTCAAGAGTTTTTGGCAAATGGAGATGAAATTTCAGAATTTCAATTTTTTGTTACCTTGCCTCAAAAAAAGTGTAAAATAGAGCAACCAAAATCATATTTACCCTAAAATAGTACCAACAAAACTGACACCTTATCCCGTAGTTTCAAAAATGGGGTCACTTTTTTGGAGTTTCTACTGTAGGGGTGCATCGGGGGGGCTTCAAATGGGACATAGTCTCAAAAAAAACAGTCCAGCAAAATCCGCCTTCCAAAAACCATATGGCGTTCCCTTCCTTCTGTGCCCTGCCGTTTGGCCATACAGCAGTTTACAACCACATATGGGGTGTTTCTGCAAACTACAGAATCAGGGCAATAAATATTGAGTTTTGTTTGGCTGTTAACCCTTGCTTTGTTACTGGAAAAATGGATTAAAATGGATAATTTGCAAAAAAATAGCTGTTTTGGGACAGTTTTGTATTTTTTGTAATTTACATCGTTGAACGGACAGGTTAGATTGTGTGCTATTTCTATAGAGCAGGTTGTTGCTGACGCGACAATACCAAATATGACTACTTTTTGGGGTTTTTTGTTTCAGTTTTACATAATAAAGCATTTTTGAAAAAAATGATTTTTTAGTGTCTCCACATTCTGAAAGCCATATTTTTTTTTTTTTTTTTTTGCGATTGTCCTATGTAGGGGCTCATTTTTTGCGGGATGAGATGGCGGTTTGAATGGTACTATCTTGGGGTGCATATGACTTTTTGATCACTTGCTATTACACTTTTTGTGATGTAAGGTGACAAAAAAATGACTTTTTTTACAACGTTTTTATTTTTTATGTTTACGGCGTTCACCTGAGGGGTTAGGTCATGTGATATTTTTATAGAGCAGGTCGTTACGAACGCGACGATACCCAATATGTATACTTTTTTTATTTATTTTGGTTTTACACAATAATATCCTTTTGAAACAAAAAAAAACATGTTTTAGTGTCTCCATAGTCTGAGAGCCATATTTTTTCAGTTTTTAGGCGATCGTCTCAGGTTGGGTATAATTTTTGCGGGATGAGGTGGCGGTTAGATTGGCACTATTTGGGTGGTCATATGACTTTTTGATCGCTTGCTATTAAACTTTTTGTGATGTAAGGTGACAAAAAATGGCTTTTGACAAAGTTTTTTTTTTTTTTTTACAGTGTTTACTTGAGGGGTTAGGTCATGTGATATTTTTATAGAGCAGATTCTTACGGACGTGGAGATACCCAATATGTCTACTTTTTTAAATTTTTTACATTTAACAATAAAAGCATTTTTGAAACAAAAAAATCATGTTTTAGTCTGAGAGGCATAGTTTTTTATTTTTTGGGCAATTGTTTTATGAAGGGGCTCATTTTTTGCGGGATGAGATGGCGGTTAGATTGGTACTATTTTGGGAGGCATACGCCTTTTTGATCGCTTTGTATTACACTTTTAGTGATGTAAGGTGCCCAAAAATGACTTATTTACACCATTTTTGGTTTTTTTTTATGGCGTTCACCTGAGGGGTTCAGTCATGTGATATTTTTATAGAGCTGTTTTTTACGGACGCGCAATACCTAATATGTGTAGTGTATTTTTTTTTACTTTTTATTCAGTGATTTGTGTTTTTTTATTTTTACTTTTTTTCACTTTTTACATTTTTTTGGACCCAGACCCACTTGGTTCTTGTAGATCCAGTGGATCTGGTGTCTATATAATACAGTACAGTACACTATATAGTGTACTGCACTGTATTTTTACTTTCACAGTCTGGTCAGACTTCTGCCTTTAGCAGAAGTCTGACCAGAGTTACATACCATGGCAAGCAGGACGCTTCTGAAAGCGTCCTGCTGCCATGGTACCATCACCCACTGCCATTAGAGAGCAGTGGGTGATGGATAGAGGAGGAGGAGCTCCCTCCTCTGCGATCCCATCCTGGGGGCTGCATAGGCACAGCAGCCCCCGATGGGAGAGGGAGGGAGCTCCTCCCTGTTAACACCTTCCATACCGCGGTCCGTCCGGACCGCGGTAAGGAAGGGTTAACGGCTGGCATCTGCAGCACAGATGCCAGCCGTTTTTCTATCAGAGTGCCAGGGGATCAGAGATCCCTAAAACCGCTGCAAACCGCAGGTCTGAATTGACCTGCGGTTTGCAGCGATCGCCGATACGGGGGGGTCACATGACCCCCCTCGGTATTAGAACATGGTTCCTGCTGATCTACATCAGCAGGAACCATGTTGCTACGGCGCCCACATCGGGCGCAGTAGCAGTTTAAACACAGGGCGTACAGGTACGCCCTGTGTCCTTAAGGACTCGGACATTAGGGCGTACCTGTACGCCCTGTGTCCTTAAGAGGTTAAGGTTCTCAGGAAGATCCCAATCTAGAATTGCCTGGACCTTACCAGGATCCATACCCGGAAACCAGAAGCAGACAATAGATATCCCAGGAACTGTATCTCCTGAACGGCGAAGACACACTTTTCAATCTTCGCATATAATTCATTCATTCGTAGGACCTGCAGTATCTGTCTGACATGTACCTCATGTGTTTTTAGATCAGACAAATAAATTAAAATATCATCTAGGTATATTACCACAAACCTGCCGATAAGATGACTAAAAATGTCATTAATGAAAT
>JAKVIS010000459.1:0-69872 GCA_033119425.1 Bufotes viridis | reverse complement strand
TCTGATAACTTCATAAAAAAAGAAACTTCAGATCGGACTCTTACACTATGCCCTCAGTGAATACCTTGGGGTGTCTACTTCCGAAATGGAGTCATTTTGTGGGGTGTGTTTACTGTTCTGGCATTTTGGGCGGGGCTAAATTGTGAGCCGCCATAAACCCAAAGGTACTGTTAATTCAAGCCTTTATGATTTCCAGGCCGCAAAAAGCTGGGCACTCATGTAGTCAGTCGCCGCAGCCAGGGAGAAGTAGGGCAATGTGTTTCGGGCTAGCATTTTTACATATACTCCATGTTGGGTGAGAGAAATATCTCTGTCAATTGTCAACTTTGTATAAAAATTTTTAAAAGTTGTCAGCTACAGAGGATATTTTTCACATAAAGTATGGGCATATATAAAAATACACCCCAAAAACACATTGCCCTACTTCCGAGTACGGCGATACCACATGTGTGCCACTTTTTTGCAGCCTGTGCGCTAAAGGCCCTAAACCAATGAGTACCTTTAGGACTTCATCAGGGCATCTTTACGCATTTGGATTCCAGACTTCTCCTCACCTTAGCTCCCTAAAATGCCAGGACAGAGAAATAGCCTCATGTGACTCTCATTTGAAAGACACCCCAGAGGCATTCGTCGAGGGGGTATGGTGAGTTCATGCAAATCTTATTTTTTGTCACAGGTTAGTGGAATATGAGACTTGTAAAAACAAAATTAAAAACAATTTCCGCTGACTTGTGCCAAAAATAAAAATTCTGTGGACTCACCATGCCCCTCACGGAATACCTTGGGTGTCTTCTTCCAAAATGGGGTCACATGTGGGGTATTTATACTACCCTGGCATTCAGGGGCTCCTAAAGTGTGAGTATTCAAATGCATAAAAGTGCTCAGAGTCCTAAAGGTACTCATAGCTTTAGGTCCTGCTCTTGCTGCAAATGTCACCATGTGGGGCCGTAGCCAGGAGAAGGGTCAGGGCTTGGGGTGTACTTTTGGCATATACCCATGCCAGCAGTGAGAAATATCCGCTGTAAATCGATAACTTTTTACATTTTTTATTCAAAGCTGTCAATATACAGAGATATTTCTCTCACCCAGCATGGGTATATGTAAAAATACACCCTCAAAAACACACTCGCCCTACTTCTCCTGAGTACGGCGATACCACATGTGTGTACACTTTTTGCAGCCAAGATGCGCAATAGGGCCCAAATTCCAATGAGTACCTTTTAGGAGGGCATTTATTACGCATTTTCTTCTCACGCTTAGGCCTCTAAAATGCCAGGGCAGTAGAAATACCCCACGTGTGACCCCATTTTTGAAAGAAGACACCCTAGCTAGTATGTCCATGAGGGGCATGGCGAGTCTCATAGAATATTTTTTTTTGGCACAAGTTAGTGGAAATTGATTTTTTATTGTTTTTTCTCACAAAGTCTCCTTCCGCTAACTTTTGACAAAAAGTTTAATCTTTTCATGAACTCATTATGCCCCTCAGCGAATACCTTGGGGTGTCTTCTTCCAAAATGGGTCACATGTGGGGTATTTATACTGCCCTGGCATTTTAGGGTCCTAAAGCGTGAGAAGAAATGCGTAAAATAGCCTTCCTAAAGGTACTCGTTGATTTGAGCCCTTTGCACATTTGCTGCAAAGCAGTACACATAGTATCGTTGCACAGGAGAAGTAGGCATGTGTTTGGGTGTACTTTACATATACCCATGCTGGTGAGAGAAATATCTCTGCATATTGACAACTTTGAATAAAAAATGTAAAAAGTTGTCGCTACAGCGATATTTCTCACACTCCAGTATGGGTATATGTAAAAATACACCCCAAAAACACATTGCCCTACTTCTCCTGAGTACGGCGATACCACATGAGTGACACTTTTTGCAGCCAAGATGCGCAAAGGGGCCCTAAAACCAATGAGTACCTTTAGGATTTCACAGGCCATTTTTACGCATTTGGATTCTCACGCTTAGGACTCCTAAAATGCCAGGGCAGTATAAATACCTCACATGTGACCCCATTGTGGAAAGAAGACACCCCAAGGTATTCTGTGAGGGGTATGGCGAGTTCACAGAAAAAAATTTGGCACAAGTTAGCGGAAATTGTTTTTTTTTTTTTTTTTTACAGTCTCATATTCCACTAACTTGTGACAAAAATAAAATTTTCCATGAACTCGCCATACCCCTCACGGAATACCTTGGGGTGTCTTCTTTCTAAAATGGGGTCACATGTGGGTTTTTGTACTGCCCTGGCATTTGAGGGTCTCTCGCAATCATTACACGTATGGCCAGCATTAGGAGTTTCTGCGATTCTCCGTATATTGAGCATACGGGTAATGAGATTTTTTTTCCGCTCAGCCTCTGCGCTGAAAAAAAATGAACGGCACAGATTTTTCATTCGCATCGATCAATGTGGATGAAAAATCTCTGCCAAAATCAGTGACTGCGGTGCGGTGGGCTGGGCGCTAGCTACCTAACAAGTAGCTAACTAACTGGCGGTGATAAGGGACCCTTATGCCCCATTCACACGTCCGAAATTCTGTTTGCGGAACGGAATTGCGGACCCATTCATTTCTATGGGGACAGACTTTGTCCCGCTCGATCCGGAATTACGGATCCGCGCTCCGGGTCTGCACTTCCGTTCGCAAAAATATAGAACATGTCCTATTCTTGTCCGCAATTGCGACAAGAAAAAGCATTTTCTATATAGTTCTGGCAATGTGCGGATCTGCAAAATGCGGAAAGCACATTGCCGGTGTCCGTGTTTTGAGGATCCGCGGATCGGATCCGCGGATCCGTGAATCCACGGATCCGTGAATCCACGGATCCGCAAAACACATATGGACGCCTGAATGGAGCCTTACAAGGGGTGTGATCAATGACAGGGGGTGATCAGGGGTCTAGATGGGGTGATCAAGGGGTTAATAGGTGAGGGGGTGGGGGTTAGTGTAGTGTTTGGTGCAACTTTATTGTAGTTACCTGGTCCTCTGGTGGTCGATCCCAGAAAATGGGACCACCAGAGGATCAGGTAGCAGCTATATCAGACGCTGTTCATAAAACAGCGCCTGATATAGCTGTTTGATGCGATTTATATCGCATTTACAGCCTGCCAGCGATTGATCATCGCTGGCAGGCTGTAGTCCAACTCTCGAGACGCGCTCACTGTGAACGCGCGCACGCGCTGCTCACAGGAACTCTCGCCTCGCGAGATGACGCCCGGCGCGTCCAAACAGAAGATCCCGGCCGCCCGCAGGACGCAATCCTGCGCACGGCGGTCGGGGACTGGTTAATGATAAACAGTCCCTGACGCACACCTTATGCCCAGGATAGACGATGCTCTTAGATAGGATGGCTAGAGGTCAATACTTCACGCTGTGCAACGCCATTTGTGGCAAGCTCCACCTAACCACAGATACGTGGACCAGTAAGCAAGGCCAGGGACGCTATATCTCCCTAACTGCACACTGGGTAAATGTAGTGGCGGCTGGGCCCCAGGCGGAGAGTTCCTTGGCGCACGTCCTTCCGCCGCCAAGGATCACAGGGCATCATTCTCTGCCTCCTGTAGCCTCCTCCTCCTACTCGGCTTCCTCCTCCTCCTCCTCTGCTTCCACCAGCTCATCCAGTCAGCCACACACCTTCACCACCAACTTCAGCACAGCCCGGGGTAAACGTCAGCAGGCCATTCTGAAACTCATATGTTTGGGGGACAGGCCCCACACCGCGCAGGAGTTGTGGCGGGGTATTGAACAACAGACCGACCAGTGGTTGCTGCCGGTGGTCCTCAAGCCCGGCCTGGTGGTGTGCGATAATGGGCGAAATCTCGTCGCAGCTCTGGGACTAGCCGGTTTGACGCACATCCCTTGCCTGGCACATGTGCTGAATTTGGTGGTGCAAAAGTTCATTCACAACTACCCCAACATGTCAGAGCTGCTGCATAAAGTGAGGGCCGTCTGTGCGCGCTTCCGGCGTTCACATCCTGCCGCTGCTCGCCTGTCTGCGCTACAACGTAACTCGGCCTTCCCGCTCACCGCCTCATATGCGACGTGCCCACCCGGTGGAACTCCACCTTGCACATGCTGGAGAGACTGTGGGAGCAGCAGCAGGCCATAGTGGAGTTTCAGCTGCAGCACGCACGGGTCAGTCGCACTGCGGAACAGCACCACTTCACCACCAATGATTGGGCCTCCATGCGAGACCTGTGTGCCCTGTTGCGCTGTTTCGAGTACGCCACCAACATGGCCAGTGGCGATGCCACTGTTATCAGCGGGACAATACCAATTTTATGTCTCCTAGAGAAAACGCTTAGGGCGATGATGGAAGAGGAGGTGGGCCAGGAGGAGGAGGAGGAGGAGGATGACGGGTCGTTTTAGCACTTTCAGGCCAGTCTGTTAGAAGTGGCTCAGAGGGAGGTTTTTGCAACAGCAGAGGGCAGGTACAAATGTGGCCAGCCAGGGCCCACTACTGGAGGACAAGGAGGATGAGGAGGAGGTGGAGGAGGATGAGGATGAAGCAGGTTCACAGCGGGTGGCACCCAGCACAGCGCAGGCACATCCCTGGTGCGTGGCTGGGGGATACAGAGGATGATGACGATACACCTCCCACAGAGGACAGCTTGTCCTTACCTCTGGGGAGCCTGGCACACATGAGCGATTACATGCTGCAGTGCCTGCGCAACGACAGCAGAGTTGCCCACATTTTAACGTGTGCTGACTACTGGGTGGCCACCCTGCTGGATCCACGGTACAAAGACAATGTGCCCACTTTACTTCCTGCACTGGAGCGTGATAGGAAGATGCGCGAGTACAAGCGCACACTGGTAGACGCGCTCCTGAGAGCATTCCCAACTGTCACAGGGGAACAGGTGGAAGGCCAAGGCAGAGGAGGAGCTAGAGGTCGCCCACGCAGCAGTGTCACGGCCAGCTCCTCTGAGGGCAGGGTTAGCATGGCAGAAATGTGGAAAAGTTTTGTCTCCACGCCACAGCTAACTGCCCCACTACCTGATACGGAACGTGTTAGCAGGAGGCAGCATTTCACTAACATGGTTGAACAGTACGTCTGCACACAACTCCACGTACTGACGGATGGTTCGGCCCCATTCAACTTCTGGGTTTCCAAATTGTCCACGTGGCCAGAATTAGCATGTTATGCCTTGGAGGTGCTGGCCTGCCCGGCGGCCAGCGTTTTATCTGAGCGTGTATTCAGCACGGCAGGGGCGTCATTACTGACAAACGCAGCCGCCTGTCCACAGCCAACGTGGACAAGCTGACGTTTATAAAAATGAACCAGGCATGGATCCCACAAGACCTGACCCTCCCTTGTGCAGAGTAGTCCTTAATAACTGCCTTAAACCATGTTGTCTTGTACTCCTGGCCACTTCTTCATTGAAAAATCAATTTTTGAAATTAAGTAGGATCTTGGGGTGCAACCCAGAGTTGAATGAACCTTCCCTCTGTCTGGGTGCCGCGGGCCAAAGTACATGAAAGTGTCCTTCTCCTGTGCTGGGTGATATGAATGTTATACTTGTGCTGTCTGACATGTCTCCTTTGTGTGGGTGCAGGGGCCAAAGTCACTGAAAGCGGCCTTCTCCTGTGCTGGCTGATATAAATGCCTGAATCTCTGCTGTGGGACCTCTCTCCTCCGTGTGGCTGCAGGGGTCAAAGTCTCTAAAGGTGCCCTTCTCTTGTGCTGGGTGATGTGAAGCTGATGTTTGTGCCATCTGACATGGTTGCCGGGGTCCCATTAAATGGTGGCCTACTCCTGTGGTGGGTGATCTAAAAGCCTGATACTCTGCTGTGAAACCTCTCTCCTCCGTCTGGGTGCAGGGGTCAAAGTCTATCAAAGTGGCCTTCTCTTGTGCTGGGTGATGTGAAGCTGATGTTTGTGCCATCTGACATGGTTGCCGGGGTCCCATTAAATGGTGGCCTACTCCTGTGGTGGGTGATCTAAATGCATGATTCTCTGCTGTGAAAACCTCTCTCCTCCGTCTGGGTGCAGGGGTCAAAGTCTCTCAAAGTGGCCTTCTCTTGTGCTGGGTAATGTGAAACTGATGTTTGTGCCATCTGACATGGTTGCCGGGGTCCCATTAACTGATGGCCTACTCCTGTGGTTGGTGATCTAAATGCCTGATTCTCTGCTGTGAAAACCTCTCTCCTCTGTCTGGGTGCTGGTCCCAAATACATGAGAGTGGCCTTCTCCGGTGGTGGTTGATATGAGGCATGATTCCTTGCTGTGGGACCTCTCTCCTCTGTCTGGGTGCTGGTCCAAAATAAATGAGAGTGGCCTTCTCCGGTGGGGGTTGATATGACGCATGATTCCTTGCTGTGGGACCTCTCTCCTCTGTCTGGGTGATGGTCCAAAATAAATGAGAGTGGCCTTCTCCGTTGGTGGTTGATATGACGCATGATTCCTTGCTGTGGGACCTGTATCCTCTGTCTGGGTGCTGGTCCAAAATAAATGAGAGTGGCCTTCTCCGTTGGTGGTTGATATGACGCATGATTCCTTGCTGTGGGACCTGTATCCTCTGTCTGGGTGCTGGTCCGAAATAAATGAGAGTGGCCTTCTCCGTTGGTGGTTGATATGACGCATGATTCCTTGCTGTGGGACCTGTATCCTCTGTCTGGGTGCTGGTCCAAAATAAATGAGAGTGGCCTTCTCCGGTGGGGGTTGATATGACGCATGATTCCTTGCTGTGGGACCTCTCTCCTCTGTCTGGGTGCTGGTCCGAAATAAATGAGAGTGGCCTTCTCCGTTGGTGGTTGATATGACGCATGATTCCTTGCTGTGGGACCTGTATCCTCTGTCTGGGTGCTGGTCCAAAATAAATGAGTGGCCTTCTCCGGTGGTGGTTGATATGACGCATGATTCCTTGCTGTGGGACCTCTCTCCTCTGTCTGGGTGCTGGTCCGAAATAAATGAGAGTGGCCTTCTCCGTTGGTGGTTGATATGACGCATGATTCCTTGCTGTGGGACCTGTATCCTCTGTCTGGGTGCTGGTCCGAAATAAATGAGTGGCCTTCTCCGTTGGTGGTTGATATGACGCATGATTCCTTGCTGTGGGACCTGTATCCTCTGTCTGGGTGCTGGTCCAAAATAAATGAGAGTGGCCTTCTCCGTTGGTGGTTGATATGACGAATGATTCCTTGCTGTGGGACCTCTATCCTCTGTCTGGGTGCTGGTCCGAAATAAATAAGAGTGGCCTTCTCCGTTGGTGGTTGATATGACGCATGATTCCTTGATGTGGGACCTCTCTCCTCTGTCTGGGTGCTGGTCCAAAATACATGAGTGGCCTTCTCCGGTGGTGGTTGATATGACGCATGATTCCTTGCTGTGGGACCTGTATCCTCTGTCTGGGTGCTGGTCCAAAATAAATGAGAGTGGCCTTCTCCGGTGGTGGTTGATATGACGCATGATTCCTTGCTGTGGGACCTGTATCCTCTGTCTGGGTGCTGGTCCGAAATAAATGAGAGTGGCCTTCTCCGGTGGTGGTTGATATGACGCATGATTCCTTGATGTGAGACCTCTCTCCTCTGTCTGGGTGCTGGTCCAAAATAAATGAGAGTGGCCTTCTCCAGTGGTGGTTGATATGAGGCATGATTCCTTGCTGTGGGACCTGTATCCTCTGTCTGGGTGCTGGTCCAAAATAAATGAGAGTGGCCTTCTCCAGTGGTGGTTGATATGAGGCATGATTCCTTGCTGTGGGACCTCTCTCCTCTGTCTGGGTGCTGGTCCTAAATAAATGAGTGGCCTTCTCCAGTGCTGGGTGATATGAGGCATGATTCCTTGCTGTGGGACCTGTCTCCTCTGTCTGGGTGCTGGTCCCAAATAAATGAGAGTGGCCTTCTCCGGTGGTGGTTGATATGAGGCATGATTCCTTGCTGTGGGACCTGTATCCTCTGTCTGGGTGCTGGTCCGAAATAAATGAGAGTGGCCTTCTCCAGTTGGTGGTTGATATGAGGCATGATTCCTTGCTGTGGGACCTGTCTCCTCGGTCTGGGTGCTGGTCCGAAATAAATAAGAGTGGCCTTCTCCGTTGGTGGTTGATATGACGCATGATTCCTTGATGTGGGACCTCTCTCCTCTGTCTGGGTGCTGGTCCAAAATACATGAGTGGCCTTCTCCGGTGGTGGTTGATATGACGCATGATTCCTTGCTGTGGGACCTGTATCCTCTGTCTGGGTGCTGGTCCAAAATAAATGAGAGTGGCCTTCTCCGGTGGGGGTTGATATGACGCATGATTCCTTGCTGTGGGACCTGTATCCTCTGTCTGGGTGCTGGGCCGAAATACATGAGTGGCCTTCTCCGGTGGTGGTTGATATGACGCATGATTCCTTGCTGTGGGACCTGTATCCTCTGTCTGGGTGCTGGTCCAAAATAAATGAGAGTGGCCTTCTCCGGTGGGGGTTGATATGACGCATGATTCCTTGATGTGGGACCTCTCTCCTCTGTCTGGGTGCTGGTCCAAAATACATGAGTGGCCTTCTCCGGTGGTGGTTGATATGACGCATGATTCCTTGCTGTGGGACCTGTATCCTCTGTCTGGGTGCTGGGCCGAAATAAATGAGAGTGGCCTTCTCCGTTGGTGGTTGATATGAGGAATGATTCCTTGCTGTGGGACCTCTCTCCTCGGTCTGGGTGCTGGTCCGAAATAAATAAGAGTGGCCTTCTCCGTTGGTGGTTGATATGACGCATGATTCCTTGATGTGGGACCTCTCTCCTCTGTCTGGGTGCTGGTCCAAAATACATGAGTGGCCTTCTCCGGTGGTGGTTGATATGACGCATGATTCCTTGCTGTGGGACCTGTATCCTCTGTCTGGGTGCTGGTCCAAAATAAATTAGAGTGGCCTTCTCCGGTGGGGGGTTGATATGACGCATGATTCCTTGATGTGGGACCTCTCTCCTCTGTCTGGGTGCTGGTCCAAAATACATGAGTGGCCTTCTCCGGTGGTGGTTGATATGACGCATGATTCCTTGATGTGAGACCTCTCTCTCTGTCTGGGTGCTGGTCCTAAATAAATGAGAGTGGCCTTCTCCAGTGCTGGATGATATGAGGCATGATTCCTTGCTGTGGGACCTGTATCCTCTGTCTGGGTGCTGGTCCAAAATAAATGAGAGTGGCCTTCTCCGGTGGTGGTTGATATGACGCATGATTCCTTGCTGTGGGACCTGTATCCTCTGTCTGGGTGCTGGTCCGAAATAAATGAGAGTGGCCTTCTCCAGTGGTGGATGATATGACGCATGATTCCTTGCTGTGGGACCTCTCTCCAATTGATATTGGTTAATTTTTATTTATTTTATTTTATTTTAATTCATTTCCCTATCTACATTTGTTTGCAGGGGATTTACCTACATTTTGCTGCCTTTTGCAGCCCTCTAGCCCTTCCGGGAGTCTTTTACAGCCTTTTAGTGCCCAAAGTTCGGGTCCCCATTGACTTCTATGGGGTTCGGGTTCGGGATGAAGTTCGGGTTGAGTTCGGATCACGAACCCGGACATTTTCCGGAAGTTCGGCCGAACCTCTCGAACCCGAACATCCAGGTGTTTGCTCATCTCTACCCACGATCAATCCTCCTAATAAAAGGATCAATCGCAAACACGTATAAGAGCGGGCTCAATGGACAACCCTGGCGGACTCCAGACCCAACCTCAAAAGGGCTGCCAGACCAACCGTTCACCAGCGGGAAACTCTCTGCCCCTGCATACAAGATCTTTAACCAATCGACAAACCCCCTGGCAGGCCATATTTCAGAAGGACTGACCAGAGGTACTCGTGGTTAACCAAAAGCCTTTGCCTGATCTAAGGCCAGCATGTACCCCTTCCAGTTACCTGCCCTACCCTTCTCCACTGCCTCTCGGACACCGAGTACAGCACTAAACGTGCTTCGGCCTGGAACTGAGCAATGTTGGGTCTCCGAAAGGAGATTAAACAGTATCTTGGCCAGGATCTTTCTGTCCGTACTGAGAAGCGCTATGGAACGCCAATTCTCAATACGGCTCGGATCTTTACCCTTTGATATAAGGATCAGAGCTGACCTCCTCATTGACCTCGGCAGAGCACCCGAGGATAGGCACTCATTGTAACAGATTGACCTTGTTATATTAATTTATGTTCGGCTGTCTGTACACTCCCCCCCCCATTCATTTACCAAACCAATTATGTGTGAGTCACCAGTGAGTCACCCTGTGCCCATTATTGTTGCAGGGTATGTAAATGTATTGATTGTCTGTGCCTCTTCCCTTTTCCTGTCCCATTGTTTCCCAAGAGTCAGGCGGTGTCCCAGGGACCCTGCAAGACCTGTTTAAACTAGCTGCTTTGTCCCTCCTAGACCTCCCATCGGCCCTTGCTATTGTCTCCCCTTCCTTGTATTATTGTAATCTATGTACTATTGGTTGTAAATGAGGCTGTTGGAGGTTAAAAACGTGTGTGCCACTCCTAGTAAAGGCAGTTGACTCCCAAAATGGTGTGTCGTCCAGTTACTGGGGGAATTGTCTCGTGGACATTGACCTGCTTCTTCAGCTACAAGAGGATTTAAGCGGAGATTTTGATGCTATGTCTTGGAGCTCCGCAACAATTGGTGGCAAGCAGCGGGATACATGCCCTGCAGCAGAAGGAAGCAGCGTTTGAATGGAACCGTGAATGGAGACGAACTATGCTAGATTAAAACGGACAACATTGAAGGAATTGCTGGAAGCGAGAGGGAGGATAGCCAGCAATAAAACGAAGGCTGTGCTAATTGCTGAACTGACCGAGGGAGACCAGGCACGCAGTATGGCTACAGAAACCGCAGAGTCAGAGTTCGACAGAGAGGTGAAACGCAGGCTAGCATTTTATGGAGAGAATCCCTCCATAGAGCTGGTACAGGCAACCATGAACCAAGTGGATGGCTTGATCACTGCAAGGGAGGAGAGAGAGAACCAACTCCGGATAGCAGAGCAGCGGGCATTGGAAAGACCGCCAACTATTACTTCGGCTCCAGAACCCAAAGTCAAGGTACCGCATGATGCGTTTAAAAAATTTGTAGCCGAGGACGAGATCGACGGCTTTCTGCAGGACTTTGAGCGGCAGTGCAGGCTACACCAGGTACTCCCAGCAGACTGGGTACGGATCCTCGCTGGTAAGCTCTCCGGCCGTGCAGCGGAGGCATATAGAGCTGTACCTGACGAGGAGATTGCAGACTATACCCGGGTGAAAGAGGTAATTTTGGCAAGATATGCCATCACCCCAGAAGCCTACAGGAGACTATTCAGGGACACTAAAAAACAGGAAAAAGACTCATACACAGAGTGGGCATGCCGCATGCAGAGGGCAGCCCTGGCCTGGCTACAGGCAAGCCAAGCTATTTCAGCGGAGGAAATTACCCAGCTGGTCCTACTGGAACAATTTTTCAATGGACTAAATCCAGAAGTGCAGGAGTGGGTAAGGGACCGGAAACCTACCATTCTATCCGGCACAGCTAGACAGGCGGATGACTACCAGGATGCCCGCAGACAATCCAGGGTAAGCTTCAGACCCAATCCCAGACCAATACACCCTAACCCTGGGCCACCAGCATCACAACGCACGGGGCTCCTGCCTAGTATCCCAGCAAACAGATACCCTAATCGCAGCGCCATACAGTGCCATGCCTGCAAAAAGTTTGGCCATTATCAGAGGGACTGTACCCAGAACCGAAACCAGGCTGCATGGATCCGTCTAGGTCCACCCCCTCCAGCGCGGGCAGCCGCCCACTACTACCATACGGAGGCTGTCCCGCTTAACATCAGAGCAGAGGATCCAGAGGAACACTGGGGTGTTCTACACGAGGCAGACCCAATACAGGCGGAGACTGATAATCGACAGCATCACAGACAGACGGTTATCCTCAACGGCAAGGAGACCCAGGGGCTGCGCGATTCCGGTGCCACCCTCACCCTGGTGTGACGACATCTGGTTCCAGAGAAAGACCGCACGGGGGGTTCTGTAGCTGTACGGGTGGCAGGAGGGACCATTCACAGATTACCCACAGCCAGAGTACATTTACATTGGGGTGTGGGGGCGGGAATGGTTAATGTTGGGTTGATAAAAAACCTACCTGCTGATGTTTTGCTGGGAAATGATCTGGGCCCGATGACTTCCGCATTTGTACCACCCCAAGGTATCAACGAGACCTATCCCGTTACCACCAGGTCACAGGCCCACTCCATGAACAACCCAGCACACTCTGAGGTCCAAGTCAGAACCCTTCCCCACAGCATTCACCCTATCCCCTGGGATACCCCCGCAGCATTTGGGCAGGAAACCCGTAGTGACCCTACGTTGCAGGTTTATAGGGATAAAGTTAACCAGGCCCAGACCGGAATAGAAGGAGAGAGATATTCTTGGCAGCAGGGGTTATTGTACCGGGACTCTGAAAGGGTCACAGCAGGGTCCCCACCTATCCCTACCCGACAGCTAGTAGTCCCACAGAAGTACAGGAGGGAGTTATTACAGATCGCGCATGATATCCCCCTGGCAGGACACTTAGGGGTCAGCCGCACCAGGCACAGGCTTACCCACACTTTTTTTTGGCCTGGCATCTCTAAAGATGTTAGGCAGTACTGTCAAACATGTGACACATGCCAACGAGTAGGTAAAAGAGGAGATCGCCGCAAAGCTAAGTTGCAACCTCTACCCATCATCGAAGAACTGTTTGGACGGGTAGCGGTAGATATTACAGGACCGTTGGCCAAACCCAGCCCGTCAGGCAAAAGGTATATTTTAACTATAGTGGATTATGCAACACGGTATCAAGAAGCTGTGGCTCTGACTAATATTCAGGCAGAGACGGTGGCTGAGGCATTGATGCGAGTCTTCTCTTGGATGGGTTTTCCCAGAGAGATAGTCTCGGATCAGGGCACTCAGTTCACGGCCGAAGTCACCCAACAGCTGTGGAAACTGTGCGGCATCAAATCCATCGTTAGTTCAGCTTACCACCCCCAGACGAATGGCTTGTGTGAACGATTTAATGGCACCTTAAAACAGATGCTTAGCACCTTTATTAACACCCGTCGGGACTGGGAAAAATTCCTACCCCACCTCCTTTTTGCTTACAAGGAGGTGCCGCAGGAATCGACAGGGTTTTCGCCGTTCAAACTACTGTTCAGACGGAGAGTTAGAGGGCCCCTAGATTTAATCCGGGAACACTGGGAGGGAGCAGTAGGTGAGGATGGTACCCCTGTCATACCATATGTGCTGGAGTTCCGTGACCGCCTGGAGGAATTGACTCAGAAAGTGCATACTAATCTCCAGGCGACACAGACCCGTCAGCGCCGATGGTATGACAGAGGTGCCAGGGACCGGAGCTTTCAGATTGGCCAAAAGGTGTTGATTTTGAAACCTTTGCGCCATGACAAGCTCCAGACCGCCTGGCAGGGCCCATACCAAGTGGTGGAGCAGAGGTGCGACACCACTTATGTGATCGGCCCGTGCTCTGGCAGTGGGCGGAGACGCATGCTCCACGTGAACATGCTCAAACCTTACTATGAGAAAACAGAGGATGTGGCCGCCATATGTGCACCTGCATCTGACGACTTTGAGAATCTTCCCCTACCAGATCTCCTGGGGGAGCATGATAAACTAGGGACCCTAGATGAAGTCCAGCTAGGGGAGAGACTAAGCCCCCAAGAGCGTATCCAGGTGCGACAACTGTTAGCCACAAAGGGCGCCACATTCTCTAACACACCTGGCTACACCCCACTGGCTACCCATAGGGTAGACACGGCCGATCAACCACCCCTTAGACAGATGCCCTACAGAATTCCTGAGGCTGTCCGGGAGCGCATGAGACAGGAAATTCAGGAAATGCTTAGGGGTCATAGAAGCATCAGATAGCCCTTGCGCCTCTCCAGTAGTTTTAGTACCAAAACGGGATGGCACGACCCGCTTTTGTGTAGATTACCGGAGACTTAACCACTTCAGCCCCCCTAGCTTAAACACCCTTAATGACCAGGCCACTTTTTACAATTCTGCAGTACACTAATTTCACCGTTTATTGCTCCGTCATACAACTTACCACCCAAATGAATTTTACCTCCTTTTCTTCTCACTAATAGAGCTTTCATTTGGTGGTATTTCATTGCTGCTGACATTTTTACTTTTTTTGCTATTAATCAAAAATTACCGAAATTTTTGTAAAAAAATGACATTTTTCACTTTCTGTTGCAAACTTTTTTAAAAAAAAAAACTACATTTCTATATAAATTTTTCTCAAAATTTATTGTTCTACATGTCTTTGATAAAAAAAAATCCAATAAGTGTATATTTATTGGTTTGGGTAAAAGTTATAGCGTTTACAAACTATGGTGCAAAAAGTGAATTTCTGCATTTTGAAGCAGCTCTGACTTTCTGAGCGCCTGTCATGTTTCTTCAGGTGCTAGAATGTCAGGATAGTATAAATATCCCCCAAATTACACCATTTTAGAAAGAAGACACCCCAAAGTATTCGCGGAGGGGCTTGGTGAGTTCATGTATCATTTCATTTTTTTCACAAGTTAGCGGAAAATGACACTTTCTGAGAAAAAAAAAAAAAAAGTTTCAATTTCTGATAACTTCTGGCAAAAAAAAAAAAATCTCAGACGGACTCACTATGCCCCTCAGTGAATACCTTGGGGTGTCAACTTTCCGAAATGGAGTCATTTGTGGGGTGTGTTTACTGTTCTGGCATTTTGGGCGGGGCTAAATTGTGAGCCGCCATGTAAAACCTAAAGGTACTCGTTGGAATTTGGGCTCTTTGCACCCAGGCTGCAAAAAGTGTCACTCATGTGGTATCGCCGTACTCAGGAGAAGTAGGGCAATGTGTTTTGGGGTGTATTTTTACATATACCCATGTTGGGTGAGAGAAATATCTCTGTAAATTGTCAACTTTGTATAAAATTTTTTAAAAGTTGTTGTTTACAGAGATATTTTTCACACAAAGTATGGGTATATATAAAAATACACCCCAAAACACATTGCCCTACTTCTCCTGAGTACGGCGATACCACATGTGTGCCACTTTTTGCAGCCTGGGTGCGCAAAGGGCCCTAAAACTAATGAGTACCTTTAGGATTTCACAGGGCATTTTTACGCATTTGGATTCCAGACTTCTTCTCACCCTTTAGGGGCCTCTAAAATGCCAGGACAGTATAAATACCCCACATGTGACCCCATTTTAGAAAGAAGACACCCCAAGGTATTCTGTGAGGGGTATGGTGAGTTCATGTAAAATTTTATTTTTGTCACAAGTTAGTGGAATATGAGACTTTGTAAAAACAAAATTAAAAAAAAAAAAAAACAATTTCCGCTAACTTGTGCCAAAAATAAAAATTCTGTGGACTCACCATGCCCCTCACGGAATACCTTGGGGTGTCTTCTTTCCAAAATGGGGTCACATGTGGGGTATTTATACTGCCCTGGCATTTTAGGGGCCCTAAAGTGTGAGAATCCAAATGCATAAAAATGGCCTGTGAAATCCTAAAGGTACTCATTGGTTTTAGGGCCCTTTGCGCATCTTGGCTGCAAAAGTGTCACTCATGTGGTATCGCCGTACTCAGGAGAAGTAGGGCAATGTGTTTTGGGGTGTATTTTTACATATACCCATGCTGCGTGTGAGAAATATCGCTGTAAACGACAACTTTTGCATTTTTTATTCAAAGTTGTCAATATACAGAGATATTTCTCTCACCCAGCATGGGTATATGTAAAAATACACCCCAAAACACATCGCCCTACTTCTCCTGAGTTCGGCGATACTACATGTGTGACACTTTTTGCAGCCAAGATGCGCAAAGGGCCCAAATTCCAATGAGTACCTTTTAGGAGGGCATTTTTACGCATTTTCTTCTCACGCTTTAGGGCCCCTAAAATGCCAGGGCAGTAGAAATACCTCACGTGTGACCCCATTTTTGAAAGAAGACACCCCAAGGTATTCCATGAGGGGCATGGCGAGTTCATAGAATATTTTTATTTTTGGCACAAGTTAGTGGAAATTGATTTTTATTGTTTTTCTCACAAAGTCTCCCTTTCCGCTAACTTTTGACAAAAAGTTTAATTTTTCATGAACTCATTATGCCCCTCAGCGAATACCTTGGGGTGTCTTCTTTCCAAAATGGGGTCACATGTGGGGTATTTATACTGCCCTGGCATTTTAGGGCCCTAAAGCGTGAGAAGAAAATGCGTAAAAATGCCCTCCTAAAAGGTACTCGTTGAATTTGGGCCCTTTGCGCATCTTGGCTGCAAAAGTGTCACACATGTGGCATCGCCGTACTCAGGAGAAGTAGGGCAACGTGTTTTGGGGTGTATTTTTACATATACCCATGCTGGGTGAGAGAAATATCTCTGTATATTGACAACTTTGAATAAAAAATGTAAAAAGTTGTCGTTTACAGCGATATTTCTCACACCCAGTATGGGTATATGTAAAAATACACCCTAAAACACATTGCCCTACTTCTCCTGAGTACGGCGATACCACATGAGTGACACTTTTTGCAGCCAAGATGCGCAAAGGGCCCTAAAACCAATGAGTACCTTTAGGATTTCACAGGCCATTTTTACGCATTTGGATTCTCACGCTTTAGGACCCCTAAAATGCCAGGTGAGTATAAATACCCCACATGTGAGCCCATTGTGGAAAGAAGACACCCCAAGGTATTCTGTGAGGGGCATAGCGAGTTCACAGAAAAAAAAATTGGCACAAGTTAGCGGAAATTGTTTTTTTTTTTACAGTCTCATATTCCACTAACTTGTGACAAAAATAAAATTTTACATGAACTCCCCATACCCCTCACGGAATACCTTGGGGTGTCTTCTTTCTAAAATGGGGTCACATGTGGGGTATTTATACTGCCCTGGCATTTGAGGGTCTCCGCAATCATTACACGTATGGCCAGCATTAGGAGTTTCTGCGATTCTCCGTATATTGAGCATACGGGTAATGAGATTTTTTTCCGTTCAGCCTCTGCGCTGAAAAAAAAAAATGAACGGCACAGATTTTTTCATTCGCAATGTGGATGAAAAAATCTCTGCCAAATCAGTGACCGCGGTGCGGTGGGCGCTAGCTACCTAACAAGTAGCTAACTAACTGGCGGTGATAGGGGACCCTTATGCCCCATTCACACGTCCGCAATTCTGTTTGCGGAACGGAATTGCGGACCCATTCATTTCTATGGGGACAGACTTTGTCCCGCTCGGATCCGGAATTACGGATCCGCGCTCCGGGTCTGCACTTCCGTTCCGCAAAAATATAGAACATGTCCTATTCTTGTCCGCAATTGCGGACAAGAAAAGCATTTTCTATATAGTTCTGGCAATGTGCGGATCTGCAAAATGCGGAAAGCACATTGCCGGTGTCCATGTTTTGAGGATCTGCGGATCGGATCCGCGGATCGGATCCGCGAATCCACGGATCCGTGAATCCACGGATCCGCAAAACACATATGGACGTCTGAATGGAGCCTTACAAGGGGTGTGATCAATGACAGGGGGTGATCAGGGGTTTAGATGGGGTGATCAAGGGGTTAATAGGTGAGGGGGGTGGGGGGTTAGTGTAGTGTTTGGTGCAACTTTTACTGAGTTACCTGGTCCTCTGGTGGTCGATCCCAGAAAATGGGACCACCAGAGGACCAGGTAGCAGCTATATCAGACGCTGTTCATAAAACAGCGTCTGATATAGCTGTTTGATGCGATTTATATCGCATCTACAGCCTGCCAGCGATTGATCATCGCTGGCAGGCTGTAGTCCAACTCCCGAGACGCGCTTCACAGGAAGTCTCGCGTCTCGCGAGATGACGCACCGGCGCGTCCAAACAGAAGATCCCGGCCGCCCGCAGGACGCAATCCTGCGTACGGCGGTCGGGGACTGGTTAATGATAAAACAGTCTCTGACGCATACCCTATGCCCAGGATAGACGAGCTCTTAGATAGGATGGCTAGAGGTCAATACTTCACGACCATTGACTTATGTATGGACTATTGGCAAATTCGCTTAGCGCCAGATGCCATTCCCAAGTCAGCCTTTGTCACCCCATTTGGCCTCTACCAATTTAAGGTCATGCCATTTGGGATGAAAACGCCCCAGCCATGTTCCAACGTATGGTGGACCGGCTGCTTGATGGCTTCTAAGATTATGCATGTGCATACTTGGATGACATTGCTATTTATAGTGAAACCTGGGAAGAGCATCTGAGACAAGTAAGTGCCGTGATAGACCGCATCAGAGAGGCTGGCCTAACCCTAAAACCCAGCAAGTGCCATATTGGGATGGCAGAAGTACAATACCTAGGACAACGGGTGGGTTGTGGGAAGCAAAAGCCTGAGCCCGCTAAAGTAGAGGCAGTAGCCCAGTGGCCAACTCCCGCACCAAAACTCAGGTGTTAGCCTTCCTAGGGACCGCGGGCTATTATCGGAAATTTGTCCCAAACTATAGTACCCTGGCCAAACCCCTCACTGACCTCACCAAAAGAACCTCCCCGCCAAGTAGTCTGGACCCCAGAGTGCGAGCAGGCATTCCAACAGCTCAAGCAGGCCCTTGTTAATAGTCCTGTACTCGCTGCTCCCAATCCATCTAAAAGATTCCTCGTTCACACAGATGCGTCAATGTTTGGATTGGGAGCGGTACTGAGCCAAGTTGGAGAAGATGGCGGGGAACATCCCGTAGCTTACTTGAGCCGGAAGCTTCTACCCAGGGAAGTGAGCTACGCCGCCATCGAGAAGGAATGCCTGGCTGTGGTGTGGGCCCTAAAGAAGCTTCAACCCTACTTGTATGGACAGCAGTTCACATTACTCACAGATCACAACCCGTTAGTATGGCTAAATCGTGTGGCAGGGGACAATGCCCGGTTGTTGCGCTGGAGCTTGGCGTTACAACCATACGATTTTACAATTCACTACCGCCCCGGGAAACAAAATGGCAATGCTGACGGGTTATCACGACAAACTGAACTGGAAAAGTGATCCGTGAGTTCTCCCCAGACATCCCCAAGCCGATCCGTTGGGGATTAGACTGTGTATGCTGGCTTGTGGTTAAGGGGGAGCAGTGTAACAGATTGACCTTGTTATATTATTTATGTTCGGCTGTCTGTACACCCCCCATTCATTTACCAAACCAATTATGTGTGAGTCACCAGACTCCTGTTGTATGTTGCTCACCCTGTGCCCATTATTGTTGCAGGGTATGTAAATGTATTGATTGTCTGTGCCTCTTCCCTTTTCCTGTCCCATTGTTTCCCAAGAGACGGGCGGTGTCCCAGGGACCCTGCAAGACCTGTTTAAACTAGCTGCTTTGTCCCTCCTAGACCTCCCATCGGCCCTTGCTATTGTCTGGCCCCCCCCCCCCCTTCCTTGTATTATTGTAATCTATGTACTATTGGTTGAAAATGAGGCTGTTGGAGGTTAAAAACGTGTGTGCCACTCCGCTATACGGCTCAGCCGCAAGAGACCAATATGATGGACCACACCTCCACTCCTTTTTTGCTTTATATACAGCCGCCAAATCTGGTAGCCTGGTCTCTTGCAAAAATAAAATGTCAGCTTCAACCCAGCTGAGAAAATCAAAGGCTGCAAACCTAGCTGCATCCGATTTAATACTGGCGACATTAATGGTCGCCAGGGTCAACGGAGTGAGTGCCGCCATACAGAGTGATTAAGTTAGACGGCCTTCTTCCTTCCCTTCCCATTCTTCTTCTTACCCCTCCCGGGGCTACCCCCTAAGGTGGCACGATTTCTTTTGAGAGAGACAGTGGTGTCCATCTCATTAGTCACCACCGCCTCCCCCTTCGCACCACCCTTGTCATTCCCATTCGCAGTGTCTGGACCCGCCCGACCTCCCGAGGACCTTGCATCCTCACTGGAGGGGGGCACAGGCCCTTCCAGAGGCTCCTTCTCTAGTCCCTCCGGCTCCCCACCTTCGACCTCCTCCCCAGAAGAAGAGGAGGCGGAGATCTCATCCAAGGGGAGGTACCGGTTGGAAAGATCAAGGGGAAGAGAGTCAGGATTAGAGAGGTCCAGGGGGGAGCTGGCTTCGCCTTCCGCAGCCACTCTGGTCGGGCTAGATTTTTTTTTGGTCAGACGTTTCCTTCTTGTTCTTTTAGACTCTGTCACACTCCCCTCTGTTGCACTCTCGTAGCAAGAGGACAGAGTCACCTCGGAACGGTCTAGTCTCCTGAGTTCCTCATTCACCTCGATATCCCCCAGGGTCTCAGCTCTAGGAGAGGCATTCTCTTGGGAGGGCGCAGGCATCACCCCAGGACGGGGTTCCACCTGCCCCCTCTCCATTTGACGCCTCTCCCTCCGTCTCTGCTGGGACGGGACGTCTTTTCTCTTCATCGACCCCACTGCCCTGTCGCCTTCGCCAGCACTCGCCTCAGCGGTGGGGGCCTCCCAGCTCACCTCCGCGCGTGCACGAGCCACGTTGGCGACAGAGCGTGGGCAACGACTGAACGGGTGCCCTAGCTCACCACACAGGTTGCATCTAATCTGCCCACAAGATGCAGCTAGATGGCCTTCACCCCACGCACAACGCGCACCTCTGCATTTGGCAGCTGGCGCTGAAGTGCGAAGGGCTGCCGCACTTGTAACACAGCTTAGGCTGCCCCCTGTAGAACACCATGATCCTATCCCGACCAAGGAAAGCAGATGATGGTATGTGGGAAACCGACCCCCCTGAATGTTTCAACTTAATCTGAAACGTCCAGGCACCCGACCAGATGCCAAACTCATCCAGGTTCTTGCTAGGAAGACCCTGGACGTCCCGTACCTGCTCAACCAGGTCAAGATGTCAACACAAGAAAGTGACTCGTTACGGGTCAGAACGGTCACTTTCTTGACCTCATTCTGGCGGGTTATCGCTTGCACGAAAAACCCCTGCCAGTCCGGCTGGTCTTTTGCCAGTTCATACCCAGACCAGAAAAGTTCAAGACCCTCTGGCCGGGCAAAACTGACATCAAACTCCCGGGTGCCATACGGATGTATCAGGGCAAAGATGTCACATGCCCTGATGCCCATCTGAAAGAGAAGCTCTGCCACCCTCTTCCTGGTAGGGCACGCTTCATTGCCTCTCCATTTCAGACAGACAACATTCTGTCTGGTTGACCCGGGCCGGTTGTGGGTGAGGACCAGGTGGTCTCGCCCCCGCCTTGCTCTTGGAAGGCACGCACGCCATGCCTGTCTATCCAGAAGGATAGATCCACCTGCTGCCCCTTACTGTAATGGAATTCTCCCTCTCCTTAGAGCCTCTAGAAGTTGCCGCTGCAAGTTACCGTCACCAGAGATTGGTAATGGGGAGGACAATGGGGACCGCCACTCCCCCCCTGCGCCGGCGACCACACCAGCATAACTTCTGCCAGGAGTAACCGACGCAGGAGGGGTAGCCGTACCGGGCCCACCCCCATCCCCCAGACCTATCTACAGCAGGTGCCACTCCGGACCCCTCTAAAGGGGCTACATGAGGCGCACCAGCCACTTGTACAGTGGCCGGCCGACCTCCAACATTCATCCCTCCATCAGGGCCCGGAGCAACACCACTAACAGAAACAGCATTTACGCTACTGGAAGTGACCACTTCTTCAGTGGCCACTGTCACACTCTCCCTCCCCCACACACACTACTGGGCCAGAGGGGACAGAGGTCACACTATTAGTTTTGTCCGGCATCTTCATGCTGGACACATTTTTAGCAGTCTTTCCAGCCTCCACCTGGCACTTGTCCAGTGCCCTAGCAGAGGTGCGCGGAGCCACCTGACTACCAGCCATGTCCCCTTCGCCGCCCGTCCTGGGAGCCTTCCTGTCTGACCCCTCCTGCTTCTCCTCACCGCCCCTGTCTCCTCAGCGCCCCTGCCTTTTTCTTTCTCCTCTTTCCCATCGGTTCATCTTCATTGAACCTTTCGTCGTTCTTGAGCTTTTCCTTAAAGGGACCGCTGTTTTCCAGAATGGCCGCCCTTCTTTCTTCCAGCTCTTTAATGATTTCTTTTAGGCCTTTTATTTTATTTGTTATTTCTGGCCTGTTTTTTCTTGCCGCTTTGTCCACCTTCCCCCTCTCAAGCTTCAAGTTCTCCCTAATCTTCTTGAGGGTCCTATTCGCTTCCTCATACTCCCGGAGGTAGGCTGTGATCCGGGAGCTGTAAACGGTGATTAGTTCCTGGGACTTCATGCTGCCCCAGTCAGCCTCAACCGAGCCCGGCCCACCCCCAGGAGCACTCTGCGTACCTCTTGGAGGGCTACCGTCCGCCCTCCTGGAACTGCCGGCGATGGACACGGCTTCACCTCCGGGGGCTGCAGGGGCCACTACACCACCACTCCTGGAAGATCTTCTGACCCCCGGGGCAGGAGATGGAACTGAGGCCGGTAGCTCACCTCCCCTACCTCCCGTCGGCCTACCGCGGGAAGTAGGATCCTGGGTCTTCAGTCGCTTCATTGCCCAGGACCCCACCACCTCCCTGGGGAGAGGCAGGGCCTGGGCTGGGAAAGGTGGAAAAATCCCTGGTAGCTTGTCAGCAATCAGCAGCTCCTCCAAACACAACCACACCCGTCGACTGGCTCCAGTATACTGAGGATTACACCCGGTATACAGGACAGGAGAAGTGGTACTGTGCAGTGTATATATATACAGAATTAGAGCAGATACTGAGGATTACACCCGGTATACAGGACAGGAGAAGTGGTACTGTGCAGTGTATATATATACAGAATAAGGGCAGATACTGAGGATTACACCCAGTATACAGGAGAAGTGGTACTGTGCAGTGCATATATATACAGAATAAGAGCAGATACTGAGGATTACACCCAGTATACAGGACAGGAGAAGTGGTACTGTGCAGTGTATATATATACAGAATAAGAGCAGATACTGAGGATTACAACCAGTATACAGGACAGGAGAAGTGGTACTGTGCAGTGTATATATACAGAATAAGAGCAGATACTGAGGATTACACCCAGTATACAGGACAGGAGAAGTGGTACTGTGCAGTGTATATATATACAGAATAAGAGCAGATACTGAGGATTATACCCGGTATACAGGACAGGAGAAGTGGTACTGTGCACTGTCCATATATATACAGAATAAGAGCAGATACTGAGGATTACACCCAGTATACAGGACAGGAGAAGTGGTACTGTGCAGTGTATATATATACAGAATAAGAGCAGATACTGAGGATTACACCCAGTATACAGGACAGGAGAAGTGGTACTGTGCAGTGTATATATATACAGAATAAGAGCAGATACTGAGGATTACACCCAGTATACAGGACAGGAGAAGTGGTACTGTGCAGTGTATATATATATACAGAATAAGAGCAGATACTGAGGATTACACCCAGTATACAGGACAGGAGAAGTGGTACTGTGCAGTGTATATATATACAGAATAAGAGCAGATACTGAGGATTACACCCAGTATACAGGACAGGAGAAGTGGTACTGTGCAGTGTATATATATACAGAATAAGAGCAGATACTGAGGATTACACCCAGTATACAGGACAGGAGAAGTGGTACTGTGCAGTGTATATATATACAGAATAAGAGCAGATACTGAGGATTACACCCAGTATACAGGACAGGAGAAGTGGTACTGTGCAGTGTATATATATACAGAATAAGAGCAGATACTGAGGATTACACCCAGTATACAGGACAGGAGAAGTGGTACTGTGCAGTGTATATATATACAGAATAAGAGCAGATACTGAGGATTACACCCAGTATACAGGACAGGAGAAGTGGTACTGTGAAGTGTATATATATACAGAATAAGAGCAGATACTGAGGATTACACCCAGTATACAGGAGAGGAGAAGTGGTACTGTGCAGTGTATATATATATACAGAATAAGAGCAGATACTGAGGATTACACCCAGTATACAGGACAGGAGAAGTGGTACTGTGCAGTGAATATATATACAGAATAAGAGCAGATACTGAGGAGTACACCCAGTATCCAGGAGAAGTGGTACTGTGCAGTGTATATATACAGAATAAGAGCAGATACTGAGGATTACATCCAGTATACAGGACAGGAGAAGTGGTACTGTGCAGTGAATATATATACAGAATAAGAGCAGATACTGAGGATTACACCCGGTATACAGGACAGGAGAAGTGGTACTGTGCAGTGTATATATATATATACAGAATAAGAGCAGATACTGAGGATTACACCCAGTATACAGGACAGGAGAAGTGGTACTGTGCAGTGATATATATATACAGAATTAGGGCAGATTCTGAGGATTACACCCGGTATACAGGACAGGAGAAGTGGTATTGTGCAGTGTCCATATATACAGGATAAGAGCAGATACTGAGGATTACACTCAGTATACAGGACAGGAGACGTGGTACTGTGCAGTGTATATATATACAGAATAAGAGCAGATACTGAGGATTACACCCAGTATACAGGACAGGAGAAGTGGTACTGTGCAGTGTATATATACAGAATAAGAGCAGATACTGAGGATTACACCCAGTATACAGGACAGGAGAAGTGGTACTGTGCAGTGTATATATATACAGAATAAGAGCAGATACTGAGGATTACACCCAGTATACAGGACAGGAGAAGTGGTACTGTGCAGTGTATATATATACAGAATAAGAGCAGATACTGGATATCCCCCAGGGTCTCAGCTCTAGGAGAGGCATTCTCTTGGGAGGCGCAGGCATCACCCCAGGACGGGGTTCCACCTGCCCCTCTCCATTTGGCGCCTCTCCCTCCGTCTCTGCTGGGACGGGACGTCTTTTCTCTTCATCGACCCCACTGCCCTGTCGCCTTCGCCAGCACTCGCCTCAGCGGTGGGGGCCTCCCAGCTCACCTCCGCGCGTGCACGAGCCACGTTGGCGACAGAGCGTGGGCAACGACTGAACGGGTGCCCTAGCTCACCACACAGGTTGCATCTAATCTGCCCACAAGATGCAGCTAGATGGCCTTCACCCCACGCACAACGCGCACCTCTGCATTTGGCAGCTGGCGCTGAAGTGCGAAGGGCTGCCGCACTTGTAACACAGCTTAGGCTGCCCCTGTAGAACACCATGATCCTATCCCGACCAAGGAAAGCAGATGATGGTATGTGGGAAACCGACCCCCCTGAATGTTTCAACTTAATCTGAAACGTCCAGGCACCCGACCAGATGCCAAACTCATCCAGGTTCTTGCTAGGAAGACCCTGGACGTCCCGTACCTGCTCAACCAGGTCAAGATGTCAACACAAGAAAGTGACTCGTTACGGGTCAGAACGGTCACTTTCTTGACCTCATTCTGGCGGGTTATCGCTTGCACGAAAAACCCCTGCCAGTCCGGCTGGTCTTTTGCCAGTTCATACCCAGACCAGAAAAGTTCAAGACCCTCTGGCCGGGCAAAACTGACATCAAACTCCCGGGTGCCATACGGATGTATCAGGGCAAAGATGTCACATGCCCTGATGCCCATCTGAAAGAGAAGCTCTGCCACCCTCTTCCTGGTAGGGCACGCTTCATTGCCTCTCCATTTCAGACAGACAACATTCTGTCTGGTTGACCCGGGGCCGGTTGTGGATGAGGACCAGGTGGTCTCGCCCCCGCCTTGCTCTTGGAAGGCACGCACGCCATGCCTGTCTATCCAGAAGGATAGATCCACCTGCTGCCCCTTACTGTAATGGAATTCTCCCCTCTCCTTAGAGCCTCTAGAAGTTGCCGCTGCAAGTTACCGTCACCAGAGATTGGTAATGGGGAGGACAATGGGGACCGCCACTCCCCCCCTGCGCCGGCGACCACACCAGCATAACTTCTGCCAGGAGTAACCGACGCAGGAGGGGTAGCCGTACTGGGCCCACCCCCATCCCCCCAGACCTATCTACAGCAGGTGCCACTCCGGACCCCTCTAAAGGGGCTACATGAGGCGCACCAGCCACTTGTACAGTGGCCGGCCGACCTCCAACATTCATCCCTCCATCAGGGCCCGGAGCAACACCACTAACAGAAACAGCATTTACGCTACTGGAAGTGACCACTTCTTCAGTGGCCACTGTCACACTCTCCCCTCCCCCCACACACACTACTGGGCCAGAGGGGACAGAGGTCACACTATTAGTTTTGTCCGGCATCTTCATGCTGGACACATTTTTAGCAGTCTTTCCAGCCTCCACCTGGCACTTGTCCAGTGCCCTAGCAGAGGTGCGCGGAGCCACCTGACTACCAGCCATGTCCCCTTCGCCGCCCGTCCTGGGAGCATTCCTGTCTGACCCCTCCTGCTTCTCCTCACCGCCCCTGTCTCCTCAGCGCCCCTGCCTTTTTCTTTCTCCTCTTTCCCATCGGTTCATCTTCATTGAACCTTTCGTCGTTCTTGAGCTTTTCCTTAAAGGGACCGCTGTTTTCCAGAATGGCCGCCCTTCTTTCTTCCAGCTCTTTAATGATTTCTTTTAGGCCTTTTATTTTATTTGTTATTTCTGGCCTGTTTTTTCTTGCCGCTTTGTCCACCATCGCCCTCTCAAGCTTCAGGTTCTCCCTAATCTTCTTGAGGGTCCTGTTCGCTTCCTCATACTCCCGGAGGTAGGCTGTGATCCGGGAGCTGTAAACGGTGATTAGTTCCTGGGAATTCATGCTGCCCCAGTCAGCCTCAACCGAGCCCGGCCCACCCCCAGGAGCACTCTGCGTACCTCTTGGAGGGCTACCGTCCGCCCTCCTGGAACTGCCGGCGATGGACACGGCTTCACCTCCGGGGGCTGCAGGGGCCACTACACCACGACTCCTGGAAGATCTTCTGACCCCCGGGGCAGGAGATGGAACTGAGGCCGGTAGCTCACCTCCCCTACCTCCCGTCGGCCTACCGCGGGAAGTAGGATCCTGGGTCTTCAGTCGCTTCATTGCCCAGGACCCCACCACCTCCCTGGGGAGAGGCAGGGCCTGGGCTGGGAAAGGTGGAAAAATCCCTGGTAGCTTGTCAGCAATCAGCAGCTCCTCCAACACAACCACACCCGTCGACTGGCTCCAGTATACTGAGGATTACACCCGGTATACAGGACAGGAGAAGTGGTACTGTGCAGTGTATATATATACAGAATAAGAGCAGATACTGAGGATTACACCCAGTATACAGGACAGGAGAAGTGGTACTGTGCAGTGTATATATATACAGAATAAGGGCAGATACTGAGGATTACACCCAGTATACAGGAGAAGTGGTACTGTGCAGTGCATATATATACAGAATAAGAGCAGATACTGAGGATTACACCCAGTATACAGGACAGGAGAAGTGGTACTGTGCAGTGTGTATATATACAGAATAAGAGCAGATACTGAGGATTACAACCGGTATACAGGACAGGAGAAGTGGTACTGTGCAGTGTATATACAGAATAAGAGCAGATACTGAGGATTACACCCAGTATACAGGACAGGAGAAGTGGTACTGTGCAGTGTATATATATACAGGATAAGAGCAGATACTGAGGATTATACCCGGTATACAGGACAGGAGAAGTGGTACTGTGCACTGTCCATATATATACAGAATAAGAGCAGATACTGAGGATTACACCCAGTATACAGGACAGGAGAAGTGGTACTGTGCAGTGTATATATATACAGAATAAGAGCAGATACTGAGGATTACACCCAGTATACAGGACAGGAGAAGTGGTACTGTGCAGTGTATATATATACAGAATAAGAGCAGATACTGAGGATTACACCCAGTATACAGGACAGGAGAAGTGGTACTGTGCAGTGTATATATATATACAGAATAAGAGCAGATACTGAGGATTACACCCAGTATACAGGACAGGAGAAGTGGTACTGTGCAGTGTATATATATACAGAATAAGAGCAGATACTGAGGATTACACCCAGTATACAGGACAGGAGAAGTGGTACTGTGCAGTGTATATATACAGAATAAGAGCAGATACTGAGGATTACACCCAGTATACAGGACAGGAGAAGTGGTACTGTGCAGTGTATATATATACAGAATAAGAGCAGATACTGAGGATTACACCCAGTATACAGGACAGGAGAAGTGGTACTGTGCAGTGTATATATACAGAATAAGAGCAGATACTGAGGATTACACCCAGTATACAGGACAGGAGAAGTGGTACTGTGCAGTGTGTATATATACAGAATAAGAGCAGATACTGAGGATTACACCCAGTATACAGGACAGGAGAAGTGGTACTGTGCAGTGTATATATATACAGAATAAGAGCAGATACTGAGGATTACACCCAGTATACAGGACAGGAGAAGTGGTACTGTGCAGTGTATATATATACAGAATAAGAGCAGATACTGAGGATTACACCCAGTATACAGGACAGGAGAAGTGGTACTGTGCAGTGTATATATATACAGAATAAGAGCAGATACTGAGGATTACACCCAGTATACAGGACAGGAGAAGTGGTACTGTGCAGTGTATATATACAGAATAAGAGCAGATACTGAGGATTACACCCAGTATACAGGACAGGAGAAGTGGTACTGTGCAGTGAATATATATACAGAATAAGAGCAGATACTGAGGATTACACCCGGTATACAGGACAGGAGAAGTGGTACTGTGCAGTGTATATATATATACAGAATAAGAGCAGATACTGAGGATTACACCCAGTATACAGGACAGGAGAAGTGGTACTGTGCAGTGTATATATATACAGAATAAGAGCAGATACTGAGGATTACACCCAGTATACAGGACAGGAGAAGTGGTACTGTGCAGTGTATATATATACAGAATAAGAGCAGATACTGAGGATTACACCCAGTATACAGGACAGGAGAAGTGGTACTGTGCAGTGTATATATATACAGAATAAGAGCAGATACTGAGGATTACACCCAGTATACAGGACAGGAGAAGTGGTACTGTGCAGTGTATATATACAGAATAAGAGCAGATACTGAGGATTACACCCAGTATACAGGACAGGAGAAGTGGTACTGTGCAGTGTATATATATACAGAATAAGAGCAGATACTGAGGATTACACCCAGTATACAGGACAGGAGAAGTGGTACTGTGCAGTGTATATATATACAGAATAAGAGCAGATACTGAGGATTACACCCAGTATACAGGACAGGAGAAGTGGTACTGTGCAGTGTATATATATATACAGAATAAGAGCAGATACTGAGGATTACACCCAGTATACAGGACAGGAGAAGTGGTACTGTGCAGTGTATATATATACAGAATAAGAGCAGATACTGAGGATTACACCCAGTATACAGGACAGGAGAAGTGGTACTGTGCAGTGTATATATATACAGAATAAGAGCAGATACTGAGGATTACACCCAGTATACAGGACAGGAGAAGTGGTACTGTGCAGTGTATATATATACAGAATAAGAGCAGATACTGAGGATTACACCCAGTATACAGGACAGGAGAAGTGGTACTGTGCAGTGTATATATATACAGAATAAGAGCAGATACTGAGGATTACACCCAGTATACAGGACAGGAGAAGTGGTACTGTGCAGTGTATATATATACAGAATAAGAGCAGATACTGAGGATTACACCCAGTATACAGGACAGGAGAAGTGGTACTGTGCAGTGTATATATATACAGAATAAGAGCAGATACTGAGGATTACACCCAGTATACAGGACAGGAGAAGTGGTACTGTGCAGTGTATATATATACAGAATAAGAGCAGATACTGAGGATTACACCCAGTATACAGGACAGGAGAAGTGGTACTGTGCAGTGTATATATATACAGAATAAGAGCAGATACTGAGGATTACACCCAGTATACAGGACAGGAGAAGTGGTACTGTGCAGTGTATATATATACAGAATAAGAGCAGATACTGAGGATTACACCCAGTATACAGGACAGGAGAAGTGGTACTGTGCAGTGTATATATATACAGAATAAGAGCAGATACTGAGGATTACACCCAGTATACAGGACAGGAGAAGTGGTACTGTGCAGTGTATATATATACAGAATAAGAGCAGATACTGAGGATTACACCCAGTATACAGGACAGGAGAAGTGGTACTGTGCAGTGTATATATATACAGAATAAGAGCAGATACTGAGGATTACACCCAGTATACAGGACAGGAGAAGTGGTACTGTGCAGTGTATATATATACAGAATAAGAGCAGATACTGAGGAACTCTTTATTAATTTTATACAAAAATACAAAAACTTTGCCATAAAAATTTCCAAACAAGATATAAAACAAGGAATAAAGTATATACACTCACCCTACTGGCCCAGCTACACGCAGACTCTCATTCATACCTACTACAAAAGAGAAAATGAAACCTAGCCGAACCTAAACATCCGATCCGGCTGAACCCCGACTATATACAAATTTATACAAATTGTTTCTAACAGAAAATAAATGACAACTTGTCACAATAAATAATAATAAACACAAATTAAACAATCATAATATAACAATACATTTTTTTTTTTCCAATTTAATTTTATTTATTTTTAAAAATTTTTTTTTTTTTTTTTTTTATATATTTTTTTTTTTTTTTTTTAAACACACACATATTATAAGAAATTACAAACCTATACTACCCCTACCAATCTATCTATCCCATCACCTTCACCCAGGGCCAACCTCCGCCTCTTGTCCCTCCATGAGGCCAGCCCTTCCTCCACCACCCACACCCAGCCCCTCGCCTCATGTCCTCCTATGTCCGCATAGTCCAGGGCTGGATGCAGGCCTCCCCACACAAAAATATGACCCCCCCACCCCATCCCACCCAACCTAACTACACCCACTTACCCTATCATACAATATATACAACTTATACAAACAAACATATCAATCTATACAAACCAATATCAAAATCCACCCGAAGGCCCAAGTTCAGTCATTTGCAAACCTTTCTTCAAAAACTCATCTTAAATACAAAACAAAAACCTAGTGTGAAAGCCTCAGCCCAACACCAGGAAAAGTGCTACTGAGGCTAAGGCACATCGAAGGTGAAGCCTCTCCAGAGGTAAGAGACCCCATCCGTACTCCACCCTTTCGCACTCGAGAGAGCGAACCTTCACCAGGTCACCGAGAATGTTCCTACACACCTCTTCCACAGGGAGGACTTTCTGCTGGGTTGAAACTAAACACCGTGCGCTCCATGTGAAGTACCTGACCACTATGCTAACTATAAAAGCTGTGCATGGGTCCCTTCTTCCCAAACCTTTGAATGCTCCATAAGCCCACTCCGCATAGGAGAGGTTGGCTAGCCTAGGCCAGCCAATGGATGCACCCACCCGTTTGTATACCTCTGTATTAAAGGGACACTGAAGCAGGAAGTGCTCCATACTTTCCAGTATGTCGCCACACTCCTCCCGGGACAACCCCTTTCATCAGAGTTCCTATACCTCAAGTTGCCCCTTACATACAGCTTCCCGTGAAAGCAGCGCCAAGCCAAGTCCCAAAACTTCAAGGGGATCCTTGCCGAATTTAACAACTGTAACCCCTTGTCTAGATCCCGGCTTGGGCAATCCTTAAGGGCCAGGGGCTTTTGGAAGTGGGTCAACAAGACCCTCTCGTCAAGGGATCTCCTTGACTGGGTCCTGATCTCCTCACTCCCAAACCCCACCGGCGGATCACCTTCAGAATCGGGTGACATAAGCCGGAAGATATCCATGAGGTGTACGCAAATCCTTCACTTGCCCTCCTGTCTCCCACTCCTGGAAGAAAGGTCGAAACCAACCCCTGCAAGAGACTACCCACGGAGGAGCCCTCTTTCCAGAGGTTTGCCAGGTTGATCTTAACAAAGGTGTTCACAAGGAACACCACGGGGTTGACCATACCCAACCCCCTAGTCTCCTCGCACGGTATGTCACCTCTCTCTTGACTAGGTTCAGCCTATTCCCCCATAACAGTTGGAAGAACAGACTGTAAACCCGAGTCCAGAGAGGTTCTGGCAAGACACATACACTGGCCAAATAGATAAGCAAAGGGAGAAGGTAAGTCTTGATCAGGCTCACCCTTTCCCTGAGGGTCAAAGACCAACCCTTCCACTGGTCAACCTTCTGAGCAGCGATCTTAAGCCTGCTATCCCAATTTTGGGTGGGATAATCCCCATGGCCGAATTGAACGCCTAGGACTTTGGCTGACGACTGGGGCTCTGGGAGGGTGTCCGGGAGACCGAAAGATGGATCACCCCTCCCAGCCAGAGACTCTCACACTTATCCCGGTTAATCACGGACCCGAGACTTCCGAGTAGCGTTCTACCTCCGACATCACGTATTCCGCCTCCCTCCCGAGGACACGAAAACAGTGACGCCATCGGCATAAGCCACCACCCTCAGAGTGGCTTCTGGCTCCTCCAGACTCATCCTGACTCCCGCTAACGGCCCACGATCAATCCTCCTAATAAAAGGATCAATCGCAAACACGTATAAGAGCGGGCTCAATGGACAACCCTGGCGGACTCCAGACCCGACCTCAAAAGGGCTGCCAGACCAACCGCTCACCAGCGGGAAACTCTCTGCCCCTGCATACAAGATCTTTAACCAATCGACAAACCCCCGGCAGGCCATATTTCAGAAGGACTGACCAGAGGTACTCGTGGTTAACCCGATCAAAAGCCTTTGCCTGATCTAAGGCCAGCATGTACCCCTTCCAGTTACCCGCCCTACCCTGCTCCACTGCCTCTCGGACACCGAGTACAGCACTAAACGTGCTTCGGCCTGGAACTGAGCAATGTTGGGTCTCCGAAGGAGCCGGGTGCAAACTGCACCAACCGATTAAACAGTATCTTGGCCAGGATCTTTCTGTCCGTACTGAGAAGCGCTATGGGACGCCAATTCTCAATACGGCTCGGATCTTTACCCTTTGATATAAGGATCAGAGCTGACCTCCTCATTGACCTCGGCAGAGCACCCGAGGATAGGCACTCATTTAATACCTTAGTCAAGAGGGGAACCAAGAAGTCCTTAAAGGTCTTATAAAACTCGGATGTTAAGTTATCCGGCCTGGCGACTTCTTTAGGGCAAGCCCTTCGATCGCCAGGCTGACTTCCTCTTCTCTGATTTCTTCTATCAAAACGCCAAGAGAAAGGTCTACTCTTGACTCAGGGATGGTTTCAGCCAGGAAAGCCGAAATCCTGTCCCGATTCAGATCCTTCTTCCTCAAGAGGCACGAGTAGAAGGACTTGACGATTTCCAAGATCCCTGATCTGGACCTATCCAGAGATCCCGTACCATCGACCAGTCCCGTCACCAACTTACTTTTCACTGACATCTTACAGTTTCTGTAAGGGTCGGGCGAGCGGTACTTCCCGAAATCCCTCTCAAAAACCAAAGATGTGTGCCTATCGTACTGGCACCTCTTAAGCAAAGATTTCACCCTGGAGATATCCTCTCGGCTACCTCCAGTCGAGACCAGTTGTTCGAGTTTCCTCCTCAGACCCTGATACAAGCGATACTTGTCCAGGGACCTGAGGCTCGAGAGCTGGCGGAAGAATTTTGCCACCCGATCTTTGAATATCTCCCACCACTCCGACTTAGTGTCACAAAGATCCAGCAACTCTACCTGAGTCTGAAGGAAGTCCTCAAAGGATTGTCTCACCTCTGCTTCCTCCAGGAGGGCCGAATTTAGCTTCCAATAGCCTCTTCCCATTTGGGGGATTCTGCAACATTCAAAGAGAACATAATCATACAGTGATCGGAGAATTCCACCTCTACCACCTTTAAAGGTGAAAAAGTAGTCTCCTCCTTTAAATAAAACCTGTCTATTCTAGACCTAATCTGACTACCTCTATAATAAGTGAAACCCCGTGGCCTGGGGTGTGCCTAATGTGGACATCCACCAGGCGAGCCTCGCTAGCTATGCTATTCAGGGATACACTATCATAAGCCAGCCGGTCTCTGGCGCCTCCCGGTCTTGGGACCTTGTGACTGTATTAAAGTCCCCGCCAAAGACCACCTGCCGACTCGTAAAAAGGAAAGGTTTGATCCTCAAAAGAGATGCTTCCGATCCCGCTTGGTTTGGGGACCATAGATGTTTATCAGGCGAAGCTCTTGACCCTTCATGAGGACATCTAAAATCAAACACCTCCCCATTTCTAACTCAATCACTCGTCGGCTTTCTACTGGTGCGGTAAAAGGACCGCCACTCCGCTATACGGCTCAGCCGCAAGAGACCAATATGATGGACCACACCTCCACTCCTTTTTTGCTTTATATACAGCCGCCAAATCTGGCAGCCTGGTCTCTTGCAAAAATAAAATATCAGCTTCAACCCGGCTGAGAAAATCAAAGGCTGCAAACCTAGCCGCATCCGATTTAATACTGGCGACATTAATGGTCGCCAGGGTCAACGGAGTGAGTGCCGCCATACAGAGTGATTAAGTTAGACGGCCTTCTTCCTTCCCTTCCCATTCTTCTTCTTACCCCTCCCGGGGCTACCCCCTAAGGTGGCACGATTTCTTTTGAGAGAGACAGTGGTGTCCATCTCATTAGTCACCACCGCCTCCCCCTTCGCACCACCCTTGTCATTCCCATTCGCAGTGTCTGGACCCGCCCCACCTCCCGAGGACCTTGCATCCTCACTGGAGGGGGGCGCGGGCCCTTCCAGAGGCTCCTTCTCTTGCCCCTCCGGCTCCCCACCTTCGACCTCCTCCCCAGAAGAAGAGGAGGCGGAGATCTCATCCAAGATGAGGTACCGGTTGGAAAGATCCAGGGGAAGAGAGTCAGGATTAGAGAGGTCCAGGGGGGAGCTGGCTTCGCCTTCCGCAGCCACTCTGGTCGGGCTTGATTTTTTTTTGGTCAGACGTTTCCTTCTTGTTCTTTTAGACTCTGTCACACTCCCCTCTGTTGCACTCTCGTAGCAAGAGGACAGAGTCACCTCGGGACGGTCTAGTCTCCTGAGTTCCTCATTCACCTCGTTATCCCCCAGGGTCTCAGCTCTAGGAGAGGCATTCTCTTGGGAGGGCGCAGGCATCACCCCAGGACGGGGTTCCACCTGTCCCCTCTCCATTTGACGCCTCTCCCTCCGTCTCTGCTGGGACGGGCTGTCTTTTCTCTTCATCGACCCCACTGCCCTGTCACCTTCGCCAGCACTCGCCTCGGCGGTGGGGGCCTCCCGGCTCACCTCCGCGCGTGCACGAGCCACGTTGGCGACAGAGCGTGGGCAACGACTGAACGGGTGCCCTAGCTCACCACACAGGTTGCATCTAATCTGCCCACAAGATGCAGCTAGATGACCTTCACCCCCGCACAACGCGCACCTCTGCACTTGGCAGCTGGCGCTGAAGTGCGAAGGGCTGCCGCACTTGTAACACAGCTTAGGCTGCCCCCTGTAGAACACCATGATCCTATCCCGACCAAGGAAAGCAGATGATGGTATGTGGGAAACCGACCCCCTGAATGTTTCAACTTAATCTGAAACGTCCAGGCACCCGACCAGATGCCAAACTCATCCAGGTTCTTGCTAGGAAGACCCTGGACGTCCCCGTACCTGCTCAACCAGGTCAAGATGTCAACACAAGAAAGTGATTCGTTACGGGTCAGAACGGTCACTTTCTTGACCTCATTCTGGCGGGTTATCGCTTGCACGAAAAACCCCTGCCAGTCCGGCTGGTCTTTTGCCAGTTCATACCCAGACCAGAAAAGTTCAAGACCCTCTGGCCGGGCAAAACTGACATCAAACTCCCGGGTGCCATACGGATGTATCAGGGCAAAGATGTCACATGCCCTGATGCCCATCTGAAAGAGAAGCTCTGCCACCCTCTTCCTGGTAGGGCACGCTTCATTGCCTCTCCATTTCAGACAGACAACATTCCGTCTGGTTGACCTGGGGCCGGTTGTGGGTGAGGACCAGGTGGTCTCGCCCCGCCTTGCTCTCGGAAGGCACGCACGCCATGCCTGTCTATCCAGAAGGATAGATCCACCTGCTGCCCCCCTACTGTAATGGAATTCTCCCCTCTCCTAAGAGCCTCAAGAAGTTGCCGCTGCAAGTTACCGTCACCAGACATTGGTAATGGGGAGGACAATGGGGACCGCCCCTCCCCCCCTGCGCCGGCGACCACACCAGCATAACCTCTGCCAGGCGTAACCGACGCAGGAGGGGCAGCCGAACCGGGCCTACCCCCTCCCCCCCCAGACCTATCTACAGCAGGTGCCACTCCAGACCCCTCTAAAGGAGCTACATGAGGCGCACCAGCCACTTGTACAGTGGCCGGCCGACCTCCAACATTCACCCCTCCATCAGGCTCCGGAGCAACACCACTAACAGAAACTGTATTTACACTACTAGAAGTGACCACTTCTTCAGTGGCCACGCTCACACTCTCCCCTCCCCCCACACACACTACTGGGCCAGAGGGGACAGAGGTAACACTATTAGTTTTGTCCGGCATCTTCATGCTGGACACATTTTTAACTGTCTTTCCAGCCTCCACCTGGCACTTGTCCAGTGCACTAGCAGAGGTGGTCGGAGCCACCTGACCACCAACCATGTCCCCTTCGCCGCCCGTCCTGGGAGCCTTCCTGTCTGACCCCTCCTGCGTCTCCTCACCGCCCCTGTTACCGCAAACAGGGACGGCGTCCTGCGCCATCTTTGTCGCATCTTTCTCCCCACTCCTACGCACCGGTCCCACAGCAGAGACCGAGCCAGGGAGGATGGTGGGGTTCGTGCCCTGAGCTGGCTTTTCAGTTGGCCCAGAGCACGCAGGGTGGGTCAAATAAACATACCTCACCTCTGGCTTCACTGGCTTTTTCTTCCTCCTCTTTCCCATCGGCTCATCTTCAGGTAATTCATTACCAAAGCAGATGTCCTCACGTATTTTGGGGGACTCCAGGTGGCGTATTTCGGCCATAAGTTGCCCCCCAACTCCGCTGCTCTCACCGAACTCCCCTTCCTCATCAGAACTAGTGGGGGGCAGGCATACCTGCTCTGCGGGGATACCTGTGGTGATACCTGTTTCCGCAGGCTGCCCCCCCATGTCCGACTCTTCCTCCTCACTTGTGGAGTCATCTTCCTGCTGTTTTTGGCTTTTAGCCATTTCATTGAACCTTGCGTCATTCTTGAGCTTTTCCTTGAAGGGACCGCTGTTTTCCAGAATGGACGCCATTCGTTCTTTCAGTTCTTTAATTATGGCTTTTAGGCCTTTTATTTTATTTGTTATTTCTGGCCTGTTTTTCCTCGCCGCTTTGTCCACCTTCGCCCTCTCAAGCTTCAGGTTCTCCCTAATCTTCTTGAGGGTCCTGTTCGCTTCCTCATACTCCCGGAGGTAGGCCCTGATCCGGGAGCTGTAAACGGTGATTAGTTCCTGGGACTTCATGGTGCCCCAGTCAGCCTCAACCGAGCCCGGCCCACCCCCAGGAGCACTCTGCGTACCTCTTGGAGGGCTACCGTCCGCCCTCCTGGAACTGCCGGCGATGGACACGGCTTCACCTCCGGGGGCTGCAGGGGCCGCTACACCACGACTCCTGGAAGATCTTCTGACCCCCGGGGCGGAAGATGGAACTGAGGCCGGTAGCTCACCTCCCCTACCTCCCGCCGGCCTACCCCGGGAAGTAGGATCCTGGGTCTTCAGTCGCTTCATTGCCCAGGACCCCACCACCTCCCTGGGGAGAGGCAGGGCCTGGGCTGGGAAAGGTGGAAAAATCCCTGGTAGCTTGTCAGCAATCAGCAGCTCCTCCAAGCACAACCACACCCGTCGACTGGCTCCAGCACACTGAGGATTACACCCAGTATACAGGACAGGAGAAGTGGTACTGTGCAGTGTATATATACAGAATAAGAGCAGATACTGAAGATTACACCCAGTATACAGGACAGGAGAAGTGGTACTGTGCAGTGTATATATATACAGAATAAGAGCAGATACTGAGGATTACACCCAGTATACAGGACAGGAGAAGTGGTACTGTGCAGTGTATATATATACAGATTAAGAGCAGATACTGAGGATTACACCCGGTATACAGGACAGGAGAAGTGGTACTGTGCAGTGTATATATATATATACAGAATAAGGGCAGATACTGAGGATTACACCCAGTATACAGGACAGGAGAAGAGGTACTGTGCAGTGTATATATATATATACAGAATAAGAGCAGATACTGAGGATTACACCCAGTATACAGGACAGGAGAAGAGGTACTGTGCAGTGTATATATATACAGAATAAGAACAGATACTGATGATTACACCCAGTATACTGGAGAAGTGGTACTGTGCAGTGTATACATATACAGAATAAGAGCAAATACTGAGGATTACACCCAGTATACAGGACAGGAGAAGTGGTACTGTGCAGTGTATATATGTATACAGAATAATAGAAGATACTGAGGATTACACCCGGTATACAGGACAGGAGAAGTGGTACTGTGCAGTTTATATATATACAGAATAAGAGCAGATACTGAGGATTACACCCATTATACAGGAGAAGTTGTACTGTGCAGTGTATATATACAGAATAAGAACAGATACTGAGTATTACACCCAGTATACAGGAGAAGTGGTACTGTGCAGTGTATATATACAGAATAAGAACAGATACTGAGGATTACACCCAGTATACAGGACAGGAGAAGTGGTACTGTGCAGTGTATATATATACAGAATAAGAGCAGATACTGAGGATTACACCACGTATACAGGACAGGAGAAGTGGTACTGTGCAGTGTATATATATACAGAATAAGAGCAGATACTGAGGATTACACCCAGTATACAGGGCAGGAGAAGTGGTACTGTGCAGTGTATATATATACAGAATAAGAGCAGATACTGAGGATTACACCCGGTATACGGGACAGGAGAAGTGGTACTGTGCAGTGTGTATATACACAGAATAAGAGCAGATACTGAGGATTACACTCAGTATACAGGACAGGAGAGGTGGTACTGTTTAGAGTATATATATACAGAATAAGAGCAGATACTGAGGATTACACCCAGTATACAGGACAGGAGAAGAGGTACTGTGCAGTGTCCATATATACAAAATAAGAGCAGATACTGAGGATTACAACAAGTATACAGAACAGGAGAAGTGGTACTGTGCAGTGTATATATATACAGACTAAGAGAAGATACTGAGGAATACAACCGGCATACAGGACAGGAGAAGTGGTACTGTGCAGTGTATATATATATCCAGAATAAGATCAGATACTGAGGATTACACCCGGTATACAGGACAGGAGAAGTGGTACTGTGCAGTGTATATATACAGAATAAGAGCAGATACTGAGGATTACACCCAGTATACAGGACAGGAGAAGTGGTACTGTACAGTGTATATATATACAGAATAAGAGCAGATACTGAGGATTACACCCGGTATACAGGACAGGAGAAGAGGTACTGTGCAGTGTCGATATATACAGAATAAGAGCAGATACTGAGGATTACAACAAGTATACAGGACAGGAGAAGTGGTACTGTGCAGTGTATATATATATACAGAATAAGAGAAGATACTGAGGAATACAACCGGCATACAGGACAGGAGAAGTGGTACTGTGCAGTGTGTATATTTATACAGAATAAGAGCAGATACTGAGGATTACACCCAGTATACAGGACAAGAGAAGTGGTACTGTGAAGTATATATACAGAATAAGAGCAGATACTGAGGATTACACCCAGTATACAGGACAGGAGAAGTGGTACTGTGCAGTGTATATATATACAGAATAAGAGCAGATACTGAGGATTACACCCGGTATACAGGACAGGAGAAGTGGTACTGTGCATTGTATATATACAGAATAAGAGCAGATACTGAGGATTACACACTGTATACAGGACAGGAGAAGTGGTACTGTGCAGTGTATATATATACAGAATAAGAGCAGATACTGAGGATTACACCCAGTATACAGGACAGGAGAAGTGGTACTGTGCATTGTATATATACAGAATAAGAGCAGATACTGAGGATTACACCCTGTATACAGGACAGGAGAAGTGGTACTGTGCAGTCTCCATATATACAGAATTAGGGCAGATACTGAGGATTACACCCGGTATACAGGACAGGAGAAGTGGTACTGTGCAGTGTCCATATATACAGGATAAGAGCAGATACTGAGGATTACACCCAGTATACAGGACAGGAGAAGTGGTACTGTGCAGTGTATATATATATATATATACAGAATAAGAGCAGATACTGAGGATTACACCCAGTATACAGGACAGGAAAAGTGGTACTGTGCAGTGTCTATATATATATAGAATAAGAGCAGATACTGAGGATTACACCCAGTATACAGGACAGGAGAAGTGGTACTGTGCAGTGTATATATATACAGGATAAGAGCAGATACTGAGGATTACACCCAGTATACAGGACAGGAGAAGAGGTACTGTGCAGTGTATATATATACAGAATAAGAGCAGATACTGAGGATTACACCCAGTATACAGGAGAAGTGGTACTGTGCAGTGTATTCATATACAGAATAAGAGCAAATACTGAGGATTACACCCAGTATACAGGACAGGAGAAGTGGTACTGTGCAGTGTATATATATACAGAATAAGAGAAGATACTGAGGAATACACCCGATATACAGGACAGGAAAAGTGGTACTGTGCAGTGTGTATATATATATATATATATTTATATATATATATATATATATACACACACAGAATAAGAGCAGATACTGAGGATTACACCCGGTATACAGGACAGGAGAAGTGGTACTGTGCAGTGTATATATATACAGAAAAAGAGCAGATACTGATGATTACACCTGGTATACAGGACAGGAGAAGTGGTACTGTGCAGTTTATATATACAGAATAAGAACAGATACTGAGGATTACACCCAGTATACAGGACAGGAGAAGTGGTACTGTGCAGTGTATATATACAGAATAAGAGCAGATACTGAGGATTACACCCAGTATACAGGACAGGAGAAGTGGTACTGTGCAGTGTCCATATATACAGAATAAGAGCAGATTCTGAAGATTACACCGGTATACAGGACAGGAGAAGTGGTACTGTGCAGTGTATATATATACTGAATAAGAGCAGATACTGAGGATTACACCCAGTAAACAGGAAAGGAGAAGTGGTACTGTGCAGTGTATATGTATATACAGAATAAGAGCAGATACTGAGGATTATACCCATTATACAGGACAGGAGAAGTGGTACTGTGCAGAGTATATATGTACAGAATAAGAGCAGATACTGAGGATTACACCCGGTATACAGGGCAGGAGAAGTGGTACTGTGCAGAGTATATATGTACAGAATAAGAGCAGATACTGAGGATTACACCCAGTATAAAGGACAGGAGAAGTGGTACTGTGCAGGGTATATATATATATATATATATATATATATATATATATATATATACAGAATAAGAGCAGATACTGAGGATTACATCCAGTATACAGGATAGGAGAAGTGGTACTGTGCAGTGTATATATATACAGATTAAGAGCAGATACTGAGGATTACACCTGGTATACAGGAGAAGTGGTACTGTGCAGTGTATATATACAGAATAAGAGCAGATACTGAGGATTACACCCAGTATACAGGACAGGAGAAGTGGTACTGTGCAGTGTATATATATACAGAGTAAGAGCAGATACTGAGGATTACACCCAGTATACAGGACAGTAGAAGTGGTCCTGTGCAGTGTATATATATACAGAATAAGAGCAGATACTGAGGATTACACCCAGTATACAGGACAGGAGAAGTGGTACTGTGCAGTGTCCATATATACAGAATAAGAGCAGATACTGAGGATTACACCCAGTATAAAGGAAAGGAGAAGTGGTACTGTGCAGTGTATATATATACAGAATAATAGCAGATACTGAGGATCACACCCATTATACAGGACAGGAGAAGTGGTACTGTGCAGTGTATATATTTACAGAATAAGAGCAGATACTGAAAATTACACCCAGTATACAGGACAGGAGAAGTGGTACTGTGCAGTGTATATATACAGAATAAGAGCAGATACTGAGGATTACACCCAGTATACAGGACAGGAGAAGTGGTACTGTGCAGTGTATATATATACAGAATAAGAGCAGATACTGAGGATTACACCTAGTATACAGGACAGGAGAAGTGGTACTGTGCAGTGTATATATACAGAATAAGAGCAGATACTGAGGATTACACCCAGTATACAGGACAGGAGAAGTGGTACTGTGCAGTGTATATATATACAGAATAAGAGCAGATACTGAGGATTACACCCGGTATACAGGACAGGAGAAGTGGTACTGTGCAGTGTATATATATACAGAATAAGAGCAGATACTGAGGATTACACCCGGTATACAGGAGAAGTGGTACTGTGCAGTGTATATATACAGAATAAGAGCAGATACTGAGGATTACACCCAGTATACAGGACAGGAGAAGTGGTACTGTGCAGTGTATATATATATACAGAATAAGAGCAGATACTGAGGATTACACCCAGTATACAGGACAGGAGAAGTGGTACTGTGCAGTGTATATATATACAGAATAAGAGCAGATACTGAGGATTACACCCAGTATACAGGACAGGAGAAGTGGTACTGTGCAGTGTATATATATATACAGAATAAGAGCAGATACTGAGGATTACACCCATTATACAGGACAGGAGAAGTGGTACTGTGCAGTGTATATATATACAGAATAAGAGCAGATACTGAGAATTACACCCAGTATACCGGACAGGAGAAGTGGTTCTGTGCAGTGTATATATATATACAGAATAAGAGCAGATACTGAGAATTACACCCAGTATACAGGACAGGAGAAGTGGTACTGTGCAGTGTATATATATACAGAATAAGAGCAGATACTGAGGATTACACCCGGTATACAGGACAGGAGAAGTGGTACTGTGCAGTGTATATATACAGAATAAGAGCAGATACTGAGGCTTACACCTGGTATACAGGACAGGAGAAGTGGTACTGTGCAGTGTATATATATACAGAATAAGAGCAGATACTAAGGATTACACCCGGTATACAGGACAGGAGAAGTGGTACTGTGCAGTGTATATATATACAGAATAAGAGCAGATACTGAGGATTACACCCAGTATACAGGACAGGAGAAGTGGTACTGTGCAGTGTCCATATATACAGAATAAGAGCAGATACTGAGGATTACACCCAGTATACAGGACAGGAGAAGTGGTACTGTGCAGTGTATATATATATACAGAATAAGAGCAGATACTGAGGATTACACCCAGTATACAGGACAGGAGAAGTGGTACTGTGCAGTGTATATATATACAGAATAAGAGCAGATACTGAGGATTACACCCAGTATACAGGACAGGAGAAGTGGTACTGTGCAGTGTATATATATACAGAATAAGAGCAGATACTGAGGATTACACCCAGTATACAGGACAGGAGAAGTGGTACTGTGCAGTGTGTATATATACAGAATAAGAGCAGATACTGAGGATTACACCCAGTATACAGGACAGGAGAAGTGGTACTGTGCAGTGTATATATATACAGAATAAGAGCAGATACTGAGGATTACACCCAGTATACAGGACAGGAGAAGTGGTACTGTGCAGTGTATATATATACAGAATATGAGCAGATACTGAGGATTACACCCAGTATACAGGACAGGAGAAGTGGTACTGTGCAGTGTATATATATACAGAATAAGAGCAGATACTGAAGATTACACCCAGTATACAGGACAGGAGAAGTGGTATTGTGCAGTGTATATATATACAGAATAAGAGCAGATACTGAGGATTACACCCAGTATACAGGACAGGTGAAGTGGTACTGTGCAGTGTATATATATACAGAATAAGAGCAAATACTGAGGATTACACCCAGTATACAGGACAGGAGAAGTGGTACTGTGCAGTGTGTATATATACAGAATAAGAGCAGATACTGAGGATTATACCCAGTATACAGGACAGGAGAAGTGGTACTGTGCAGTGTATATATATATAGAATAAGAGCAGATACTGAGGAACTCTTTATTAATTTTATACAAAAATACAAAAACTTTGCCATAAAAATTTCCAAACAAGATATAAAACAAGGAATAAAGTATATCCACTCACCCTACTGGCCCTGCTACATGCAGACTCTCATTCATACCTACTACAAAAGAGAAAATGAAACCTAGCCTAACCTAAACATCCGATCCGGCTGAACCCCGACTATATACAAATTTATAAAAATTGTTTCTAACAGAAAATAAATTACAACTTGTCACAATAAATAATAATAAACACAAATTAAATAATCATAATATAACAATACATTTTTTTTTTTATTTAATTTTATTTATTTTTAATTTTTTTTTTTTTTTATATATATTATTATTATTTTTTTTTTTTAAACACACACATATTATAAGAAAATACAAACCTATACTACCCCTACCAATCTATCTATCCCATCACCTTCACCCAGGGCCAACCTCCGCCTCTTGTCCCTCCATGAGGCCAGCCCTTCCTCCACCACCCACACCCAGCCCCTCGCCTCATGTCCTCCTATGTCCGCATAGTCCAGGGCTGGATGCAGGCGTCCCCACACAAAAATATGAACCCCCCACCCCATCCCACCCAACCTAACTACACCCACTTACCCTATCATACAATATATACAACTTATAACAACCATATCAATCGATACAAACCAATATCAAAATCCACCCGAAGGCCCAAGTTCAGTCATTTGCAAACCTTTCTTCAAAAACTCATCTTAAATACAAAACAAAAACCTAGTGTGAAAGCCTCAGCCCAACACCAGGAAAAGTGCTACTGAGGCTAAGGCACATCGAAGGTGAAGCCTCTCCAGAGGTAAGAGACCCCATCCGTACCCACCCTTTCGCACTCGAGAGAGCGAACCTTCACCAGGTCACCGAGAATGTTCCTACACAACTCTTCCACAGGGAGGACTTTCTGCTGGGTTGAAACTAAACACCGTGCGCTCCATGTGAAGTACCTGACCACTATGCTAACTATAAAAGCTGTGCATGGGTCCCTTCTTCCCAAACCTTTGAATGCTCCATAAGCCCACTCCGCATAGGAGAGGTTGGCTAGCCTAGGCCAGCCAATGGATGCACCCACCCGTTTGTATACCTCTGCATTAAAGGGACACTGAAGCAGGAAGTGCTCCATACTTTCCAGTATGTCGCCACACTCCTCCCGGGGACAACCCCTTTCATCAGAGTTCCTATACCTCAAGTTGCCCCTTACATACAGCTTCCCGTGAAAGCAGCGCCAAGCCAAGTCCCAAAACTTCAAGGGGATCCTTGCCGAATTTAACAACTGTAGCCCCTTGTCTAGATCCCGGCTTGGGCAATCCTTAAGGGCCAGGGGCTTTTGGAAGTGGGTCAACAAGACCCTCTCGTCAAGGGATCTCCTTGACTGGGTCCTGATCTCCCTCACTCCCAAACCCCACTGGCGGATCACCTTCAGAATCGGGGTGACATAAGCCGGAAGATATCCATGAGGTGTACGCAAATCCTTCACTTGCCCTCCTGTCTCCCACTCCTGGAAGAAAGGCCAAAACCAACCCCTGCAAGAGACTACCCACGGAGGAGCCCTCTCTTTCCAGAGGTTTGCCAGGTTGATCTTAACAAAGGTGTTCACAAGGAACACCACGGGGTTGACCATACCCAACCCCCTAGTCTCCTCGTACGGTATGTCACCTCTCTCTTGACTAGGTTCAGCCTATTCCCCCATAACAGTTGAAAGAACAGACTGTAAACCCGAGTCCAGAGAGGTTCTGGCAAGACACATACACTGGCCAAATAGATAAGCAAAGGGAGAAGGTAAGTCTTGATCAGGCTCACCCTTTCCCTGAGGGTCAAAGACCAACCCTTCCACTGGTCAACCTTCTGAGCGGCGATCTTAAGCCTGCTATCCCAATTTTGGGTGGGATAATCCCCATGGCCGAATTGAACGCCTAGGACTTTGGCTGACAACTGGGGCTCTGGGAGGGTGTCCGGGAGACCGAAAGATGGATCACCCCTCCCAGCCAGAGACTCTCACACTTATCCCGGTTAATCACGGACCCGGAGACTTCCGAGTAGCGTTCTACCTCCGACATCACGTATTCCGCCTCCCTCCCGAGGACACGAAAACAGTGACGTCATCGGCATAAGCCACCACCCTCAGAGTGGCTTCTGGCTCCTCCAGACTCATCCTGACTCCCGCTAACGGCCCACGATCAATCCTCCTAATAAAAGGATCAATCGCAAACACGTATAAGAGCGGGCTCAATGGACAACCCTGGCGGACTCCAGACCCGACCTCGAAAGGGCTGCCAGACCAACCGTTCACCAGCGGGAAACTCTCTGCCCCTGCATACAAGATCTTTAACCAATCAACAAACCCCCCCGGCAGGCCATATTTCAGAAGGACTGACCAGAGGTACTCGTGGTTAACCCGATCAAAAGCCTTTGCCTGATCTAAGGCCAGCATGTACCCCTTCCAGTTACCCACCCTACCCTGCTCCACTGCCTCTCGGACACCGAGTACAGCACTAAACGTGCTTCGGCCTGTAACTGAGCAATGTTGGGTCTCCGAAAGGAGCCGGGTGCAAACTGCACCAACCGATTAAACAGTATCTTGGCCAGGATCTTTCTGTCCGTACTGAGAAGCGCTATGGGACGCCAATTCTCAATACGGCTCGGATCTTTACCCTTTGATATAAGGATCAGAGCTGACCTCCTCATTGACCTCGGCAGAGCACCCGAGGATAGGCACTCATTTAATACCTTAGTCAAGAGGGGAACCAAGAAGTCCTTAAAGGTCTTATAAAACTCGGATGTTAAGCCATCCGGGCCTGGCGACTTCTTTAGGGCAAGCCCTTCGATCGCCAGGCTGACTTCCTCTTCTCTGATTTCTTCTATCAAAATGCCAAGAGAAAGGTCTACTCTTGACTCAGGGACGGTTTCAGCCAGGAAAGCCGAAATCCTGTCCCGATTCAGATCCTTCTTCCTCAAGAGGCACGAGTAGAAGGACTTGACGATTTCCAAGATCCCTGATCTGGACCTATCCAGAGATCCCGTACCATCGACCAGTCCCGTCACCAACTTACTTTTCACTGACATCTTACAGTTTCTGTAAGGGTCGGGCGAGCGGTACTTCCCGAAATCCCTCTCAAAAACCAAAGATGTGTGCCTATCGTACTGGCACCTCTTAAGCAAAGATTTCACCCTGGAGATATCCTCTCGGCTACCTCCAGTCGAGACCAGTTGTTCGAGTTTCCTCCTCAGACCCTGATACAAGCGATACTTGTCCAGGGACCTGAGGCTCGAGAGCTGGCGGAAGAATTTTGCCACCCGATCTTTGAATATCTCCCACCACTCCGACTTAGTGTCACAAAGATCCAGCAACTCTACCTGAGTCTGAAGGAAGTCCTCAAAGGATTGTCTCACCTCTGCTTCCTCCAGGAGGGCCGAATTTAGCTTCCAATAGCCTCTTCCCATTTGGGGGATTCTGCAACATTCAAAGAGAACATAATCATACAGTGATCGGAGAATTCCACCTCTACCACCTTTAGAGGTGAAAAAGTAGTCTCCTCCTTTAAATAAAACCTGTCTATTCTAGACCTAATCTGACTACCTCTATAATAAGTGAAACCCCGTGGCCTGGGGTGTGCCTAATGTGGACATCCACCAGACGAGCCTCGCTAGCTATGCTATTCAGGGATACACTATCATAAGCCAGCCGGTCTCTGGCGCCTCCCGGTCTTGGGACCTTGTGACTGTATTAAAGTCCCCGCCAAAGACCACCTGCCGACTCGTAAAATGGAAAGGTTTGATCCTCAAAAGAGATGCTTCCGATCCCGCTTGGTTTGGGGACCATAGATGTTTATCAGGCGAAGCTCTTGACCCTTCATGAGGACATCTAAAATCAAACACCTCCCCATTTCTAACTCAATCACTCGTCGGCTTTCTACTGGTGCGGTAAAAGGACCGCCACTCCGCTATACGGCTCAGCCGCAAGAGACCAATATGATGGACCACACCTCCACTCTTTTTTTGCTTTATATACAGCCGCCAAATCTGGCAGCCTGGTCTCTTGCAAAAATAAAATATCAGCTTCAACCCGGCTGAGAAAATCAAAGGCTGCAAACCTAGCCGCATCCGATTTAATACTGGCGACATTAATAGTCGCCAGGGTCAACGGAGTGAGTGCCGCCATAGAGAGTGATTAAGTTAGACGGCCTTCTTCCTTCCCTTCCCATTCTTCTTCTTACCCCTCCCAGGGCTACCCCCTAAGGTGGCACGATTTCTTTTGAGAGAGACAGTGGTGTCCATCTCATTAGTCACCACCGCCTCCCCCTTCGCACCACCCTTGTCATTCCCATTCCCAGTGTCTGGATCCGCCCCACCTCCCGAGGACTTTGCATCCTCACCGGAGGGAGGTGCGGGCCCTTCCAGAGGCTCCTTCTCTTGCCCCTCCAGCTCCCCACCTTCGACCTCCTCCCCAGAAGAAGAGGAGGCGGAGATCTCATCCAAGGTGAGGTACCGGTTGGAAAGATCCAGGGGAAGAGAGTCAGGATTAGAGAGGTCCAGGGGGGAGCTGGCTTCGCCTTCCGCAGCCACTCTGGTCGGGCTAGATTTTTTTTTGGTCAGACGTTTCCTTCTTGTTCTTTTAGACTCTGTCACACTCCCCTCTGTTGCACTCTCGTAGCAAGAGGACAGAGTCACCTCGGAACGGTCTAGTCTCCTGAGTTCCTCATTCACCTCATTATCCCCCAGGGTCTCAGCTCTAGGAGAGGCATTCTCTTGGGAGGGCGCAGGCATCACCCCAGGACGGGGTTCCACCTGCCCTCTCTCCATTTGACGCCTCTCCCTCCGTTTCTGCTGGGACGGGCCGTCTTTTCTCTTCATCGACCCCACTGCCCTGTCACCTTCGCCAGCACTCGCCTCGGCGGTGGGGGCCTCCCGGCTCACCTCCGCGCGTGCACGAGCCACGTTGGCGACAGAGCGTGGGCAATGACTGAACGGGTGCCCTAGCTCACCACACAGATTGCATCTAATCTGCCCACAAGATGCAGCTAGATTGCCTTCACCCCCGCACAACGCGCACCTCTGCACTTGGCAGCTGGCGCTGAAGTGCGAAGGGCTGCCGCACTTGTAACACAGCTTAGGCTGCCCCCTGTAGAACACCATGATCCTATCCCGACCAAGGAAAGCAGATGATGGTATGTGGGAAACCGACCCCCCTGAATGTTTCAACTTAATCTGAAACGTCCAGGCACCCGACCAGATGCCAAACTCATCCAGGTTCTTGCTAGGAAGACCCTGGACGTCCCCGTACCTGCTCAACCAGGTCAAGATGTCAAGATGTGTGGGTCCCCGGTTTTGGTGACACCCGGGGAGTTCGTCGTACAGACCGACGTCAGGGAGTTCGTCGTACAGACCGACGCCTCGGAGGTAGGCCTCGGTGCGGTACTGTCTCAGGAGGTCAACGGGGAAGAACATCACGTTGTCTTCCTGAGCCGTAAGCTCAGTCCCGCCGAGTCCAGGTATAGTATAGTGGAGAGGGAGTGCATGGCTATCAAGTGGGCACTCGAATCTCTCCGCTACTACCTGTTAGGGAGGAGGTTCCGTCTGGTGACCGACCATTCCCCTCTCAAGTGGATGAGCCAGGCAAAGGAGAGGAATGCTCGGGTCACCAGGTGGTTCCTATCCCTGCAGAACTTTAAGTTCTCTGTAGAGCACAGGGCAGGCCGCTTGCAGTGTAACGCAGATGCCCTGTCCCGCGTCCACTGCCTCACATGTGTTCACCCCCTCAGGGTTGAACAAAGGGGGGGGGTGTGTAAGAGGGTGCAAGGTACCGTGGTCGATGGCAGGTACGTGTCACCGAGGTTCCTGGCCTCGGTGAGGTAAGAGCCGGGTTTTCGTGTGTCAGCAGCAGCTAGTGCTGTTTGACACTTTGTTTTTAGTTTGGCTGCAAAGCCAATCCGGGCCGGCTCTTACTGGGAGTAGGCAAAGAGTTGGGTGGGTGCCTATTCCCCACGGTCCAGGCCGGACTTTATCCGGGCCTTTAAAGGCAGCCTCCTCAGCAGCTGAGTGTGATTGTCCTGGAGCTGCTGTTAGGCTGTGGAATAACTTGAGTTTGGGAGTGCTGATCCATGCTGTGCTGTGTGGAGTTTTCTGAGCTGGAAGCAAGACCCCAAGCAAGGAGGAGTGCAGACGGCCTGGAAGCCGGAGGTCGATCGCCTTGCGGCTGGACTGACAGCCAGGTGCGAACCTGCACCTAAAGCCTCCCAGGTGACTGGAACCTGTTTTTGACTATTTCGTTTTGCTGCACGTTTTCTGATGGGTGTGAATTAACACCAAGTGACTGTTTGCTGTGTATTTGCTACAAGTGTGAATTAAACACTGTTTGCTACACTTTCTGGACTCCGTTTTGCCTCTATACTGCACCCGCACCGCTATCTACCAGAGCGACTCCCCACAATATATATATATATATATATATATATACAGAATAAGAGCAGATACTGAGGATTACACCCGGTATACAGGAGAGGAGAAGTGGTACTGTGCAGTGTCCATATATACAGAATAAGAGCAGATACTGAGGATTACACCCAGTATACAGGACAGGAGAAGTGGTACTGTGCAGTGTATATATATACAGAATAAGAGCAGATACTGAGGATTACACCCAGTATACAGGACAGGAGAAGTGGTACTGTGCAGTGTATATATATACAGAATAAGAGCAGATACTGAGGATTACACCCAGTATACAGGACAGGAGAAGTGGTACTGTGCAGTGTATATATATACAGAATAAGAGCAGATACTGAGGATTACACCCAGTATACAGGACAGGAGAAGTGGTACTGTGCAGTGTATATATATACAGAATAAGAGCAGATACTGAGGATTACACCCAGTATACAGGACAGGAGAAGTGGTACTGTGCAGTGTATATATATACAGAATAAGAGCAGATACTGAGGATTACACCCAGTATACAGGACAGGAGAAGTGGTACTGTGCAGTGTATATATATACAGAATAAGAGCAGATACTGAGGAACTCTTTATTAATTTTATACAAAAATACAAAAACTTTGCCATAAAAATTTCCAAACAAGATATAAAACAAGGAATAACGTATATACACTCACCCTACTGGCCCAGCTACACGCAGACTCTCATTCATACCTACTACAAAAGAGAAAATGAAACCTAGCCGAACCTAAACATCCGATCCGGCTGAACCCCGACTATATACAAATTTATACAAATTGTTTCTAACAGAAAATAAATGACAACTTGTCACAATAAATAATAATAAACAAAAATTAAACAATCATAATATAACAATACATTTTTTTTTCCAATTTAATTTTATTTATTTTTAAATTTTTTTTTTTTATTTTTTTTTTTTTTTTAAACACACACATATTATAAGAAATTACAAACCTATACTACCCCTACCAATCTATCTATCCCATCACCTTCACCCAGGGCCAACCTCCGCCTCTTGTCCCTCCATGAGGCCAGCCCTTCCTCCACCACCCACACCCAGCCCCTCGCCTCATGTCCTCCTATGTCCGCATAGTCCAGGGCTGGATGCAGGCCTCCCCACACAAAAATATGACCCCCCCACCCCATCCCACCCAACCTAACTACACCCACTTACCCTATCATACAATATATACAACTTATACAAACAAACATAAATCTATACAAACCAATATCAAAATCCACCCGAAGGCCCAAGTTCAGTCATTTGCAAACCTTTCTTCAAAAACTCATCTTAAATACAAAACAAAAACCTAGTGTGAAAGCCTCAGCCCAACACCAGGAAAAGTGCTACTGAGGCTAAGGCACATCGAAGGTGAAGCCTCTCCAGAGGTAAGAGACCCCATCCGTACCCACCCTTTCGCACTCGAGAGAGCGAACCTTCACCAGGTCACCGAGAATGTTCCTACACACCTCTTCCACAGGGAGGACTTTCTGCTGGGTTGAAACTAAACACCGTGCGCTCCATGTGAAGTACCTGACCACTATGCTAACTATAAAAGCTGTGCATGGGTCCCTTCTTCCCAAACCTTTGAATGCTCCATAAGCCCACTCCGCATAGGAGAGGTTGGCTAGCCTAGGCCAGCCAATGGATGCACCCACCCGTTTGTATACCTCTGTATTAAAGGGACACTGAAGCAGGAAGTGCTCCATACTTTCCAGTATGTCGCCACACTCCTCCCGGGGACAACCCCTTTCATCAGAGTTCCTATACCTCAAGTTGCCCCTTACATACAGCTTCCCGTGAAAGCAGCGCCAAGCCAAGTCCCAAAACTTCAAGGGGATCCTTGCCGAATTTAACAACTGTAACCCCTTGTCTAGATCCCGGCTTGGGCAATCCTTAAGGGCCAGGGGCTTTTGGAAGTGGGTCAACAAGACCCTCTCGTCAAGGGATCTCCTTGACTGGGTCCTGATCTCCCTCACTCCCAAACCCCACCGGCGGATCACCTTCAGAATCGGGGTGACATAAGCCGGAAGATATCCATGAGGTGTACGCAAATCCTTCACTTGCCCTCCTGTCTCCCACTCCTGGAAGAAAGGCCGAAACCAACCCCTGCAAGAGACTACCCACGGAGGAGCCCTCTCTTTCCAGAGGTTTGCCAGGTTGATCTTAACAAAGGTGTTCACAAGGAACACCACGGGGTTGACCATACCCAACCCCCTAGTCTCCTCGTACGGTATGTCACCTCTCTCTTGACTAGGTTCAGCCTATTCCCCCATAACAGTTGGAAGAACAGACTGTAAACCCGAGTCCAGAGAGGTTCTGGCAAGACACATACACTGGCCAAATAGATAAGCAAAGGGAGAAGGTAAGTCTTGATCAGGCTCACCCTTTCCCTGAGGGTCAAAGACCAACCCTTCCACTGGTCAACCTTCTGAGCAGCGATCTTAAGCCTGCTATCCCAATTTTGGGTGGGATAATCCCCATGGCCGAATTGAACGCCTAGGACTTTGGCTGACGACTGGGGCTCTGGGAGGGTGTCCGGGAGACCGAAAGATGGATCACCCCTCCCAGCCAGAGACTCTCACACTTATCCCGGTTAATCACGGACCCGGAGACTTCCGAGTAGCGTTCTACCTCCGACATCACGTATTCCGCCTCCCCTCCCGAGGACACGAAAACAGTGACGTCATCGGCATAAGCCACCACCCTCAGAGTGGCTTCTGGCTCCTCCAGACTCATCCTGACTCCCGCTAACGGCCCACGATCAATCCTCCTAATAAAAGGATCAATCGCAAACACGTATAAGAGCGGGCTCAATGGACAACCCTGGCGGACTCCAGACCCGACCTCAAAAGGGCTGCCAGACCAACCGTTCACCAGCGGGAAACTCTCTGCCCCTGCATACAAGATCTTTAACCAATCGACAAACCCCCGGCAGGCCATATTTCAGAAGGACTGACCAGAGGTACTCGTGGTTAACCCGATCAAAAGCCTTTGCCTGATCTAAGGCCAGCATGTACCCCTTCCAGTTACCCGCCCTACCCTGCTCCACTGCCTCTCGGACACCGAGTACAGCACTAAACGTGCTTCGGCCTGGAACTGAGCAATGTTGGGTCTCCGAAAGGAGCCGGGGTGCAAACTGCACCAACCGATTAAACAGTATCTTGGCCAGGATCTTTCTGTCCGTACTGAGAAGCGCTATGGGACGCCAATTCTCAATACGGCTCGGATCTTTACCCTTTGATATAAGGATCAGAGCTGACCTCCTCATTGACCTCGGCAGAGCACCCGAGGATAGGCACTCATTTAATACCTTAGTCAAGAGGGGAACCAAGAAGTCCTTAAAGGTCTTATAAAACTCGGATGTTAAGCCATCCGGGCCTGGCGACTTCTTTAGGGCAAGCCCTTCGATCGCCAGGCTGACTTCCTCTTCTCTGATTTCTTCTATCAAAACGCCAAGAGAAAGGTCTACTCTTGACTCAGGGATGGTTTCAGCCAGGAAAGCCGAAATCCTGTCCCGATTCAGATCCTTCTTCCTCAAGAGGCACGAGTAGAAGGACTTGACGATTTCCAAGATCCCTGATCTGGACCTATCCAGAGATCCCGTACCATCGACCAGTCCCGTCACCAACTTACTTTTCACTGACATCTTACAGTTTCTGTAAGGGTCGGGCGAGCGGTACTTCCCGAAATCCCTCTCAAAAACCAAAGATGTGTGCCTATCGTACTGGCACCTCTTAAGCAAAGATTTCACCCTGGAGATATCCTCTCGGCTACCTCCAGTCGAGACCAGTTGTTCGAGTTTCCTCCTCAGACCCTGATACAAGCGATACTTGTCCAGGGACCTGAGGCTCGAGAGCTGGCGGAAGAATTTTGCCACCCGATCTTTGAATATCTCCCACCACTCCGACTTAGTGTCACAAAGATCCAGCAACTCTACCTGAGTCTGAAGGAAGTCCTCAAAGGATTGTCTCACCTCTGCTTCCTCCAGGAGGGCCGAATTTAGCTTCCAATAGCCTCTTCCCATTTGGGGGATTCTGCAACATTCAAAGAGAACATAATCATACAGTGATCGGAGAATTCCACCTCTACCACCTTTAAAGGTGAAAAAGTAGTCTCCTCCTTTAAATAAAACCTGTCTATTCTAGACCTAATCTGACTACCTCTATAATAAGTGAAACCCCGTGGCCTGGGGTGTGCCTAATGTGGACATCCACCAGGCGAGCCTCGCTAGCTATGCTATTCAGGGATACACTATCATAAGCCAGCCGGTCTCTGGCGCCTCCCGGTCTTGGGACCTTGTGACTGTATTAAAGTCCCCGCCAAAGACCACCTGCCGACTCGTAAAAAGGAAAGGTTTGATCCTCAAAAGAGATGCTTCCGATCCCGCTTGGTTTGGGGACCATAGATGTTTATCAGGCGAAGCTCTTGACCCTTCATGAGGACATCTAAAATCAAACACCTCCCCATTTCTAACTCAATCACTCGTCGGCTTTCTACTGGTGCGGTAAAAGGACCGCCACTCCGCTATACGGCTCAGCCGCAAGAGACCAATATGATGGACCACACCTCCACTCCTTTTTGCTTTATATACAGCCGCCAAATCTGGCAGCCTGGTCTCTTGCAAAAATAAAATATCAGCTTCAACCCGGCTGAGAAAATCAAAGGCTGCAAACCTAGCCGCATCCGATTTAATACTGGCGACATTAATGGTCGCCAGGGTCAACGAGTGAGTGCCGCCATACAGAGTGATTAAGTTAGACGGCCTTCTTCCTTCCCTTCCCATTCTTCTTCTTACCCCTCCCGGGGCTACCCCTAAGGTGGCACGATTTCTTTTGAGAGAGACAGTGGTGTCCATCTCATTAGTCACCACCGCCTCCCCCTTCGCACCACCCTTGTCATTCCCATTCGCAGTGTCTGGACCCGCCCCACCTCCCGAGGACCTTGCATCCTCACTGGAGGGGCGCGGGCCCTTCCAGAGGCTCCTTCTCTTGCCCCTCCGGCTCCCCACCTTCGACCTCCTCCCCAGAAGAAGAGGAGGCGGAGATCTCATCAAGATGAGGTACCGGTTGGAAAGATCCAGGGAAGAGAGTCAGGATTAGAGAGGTCCAGGGGGAGCTGGCTTCGCCTTCCGCAGCCACTCTGGTCGGGCTAGATTTTTTTGGTCAGACGTTTCCTTCTTGTTCTTTTAGACTCTGTCACACTCCCCTCTGTTGCACTCTCGTAGCAAGAGGACAGAGTCACCTCGGGACGGTCTAGTCTCCTGAGTTCCTCATTCACCTCGTTATCCCCCAGGGTCTCAGCTCTAGGAGAGGCATTCTCTTGGGAGGCGCAGGCATCACCCCAGGACGGGGTTCCACCTGTCCCCTCTCCATTTGACGCCTCTCCCTCCGTCTCTGCTGGGACGGGCCGTCTTTCTCTTCATCGACCCCACTGCCCTGTCACCTTCGCCAGCACTCGCCTCGGCGGTGGGGGCCTCCCGGCTCACCTCCGCGCGTGCACGAGCCACGTTGGCGACAGAGCGTGGGCAACGACTGAACGGGTGCCCTAGCTCACCACACAGGTTGCATCTAATCTGCCCACAAGATGCAGCTAGATGACCTTCACCCCTGCACTACGCGCACCTCTGCACTTGGCAGCTGGCGCTGAAGTGCGAAGGGCTGCCGCACTTGTAACACAGCTTAGGCTGCCCCCTGTAGAACACCATGATCCTATCCCGACCAAGGAAAGCAGATGATGGTATGTGGGAAACCGACCCCCTGAATGTTTCAACTTAATCTGAAACGTCCAGGCACCCGACCAGATGCCAAACTCATCCAGGTTCTTGCTAGGAAGACCCTGGGCGTCCCGTACCTGCTCAACCAGGTCAAGATGTCAACACAAGAAAGTGATTCGTTACGGGTCAGAACGGTCACTTTCTTGACCTCATTCTGGCGGGTTATCGCTTGCACGAAAAACCCCTGCCAGTCCGGCTGGTCTTTTGCCAGTTCATACCCAGACCAGAAAAGTTCAAGACCCTCTGGCCGGGCAAAACTGACATCAAACTCCCGGGTGCCATACGGATGTATCAGGGCAAAGATGTCACATGCCCTGATGCCCATCTGAAAGAGAAGCTCTGCCACCCTCTTCCTGGTAGGGCACGCTTCATTGCCTCTCCATTTCAGACAGACAACATTCCGTCTGGTTGACCCGGGGCCGGTTGTGGGTGAGGACCAGGTGGTCTCGCCCCCGCCTTGCTCTCGGAAGGCACGCACGCCATGCCTGTCTATCCAGAAGGATAGATCCACCTGCTGCCCCCTACTGTAATGGAATTCTCCCCTCTCCTAAGAGCCTCAAGAAGTTGCCGCTGCAAGTTACCGTCACCAGACATTGGTAATGGGGAGGACAATGGGGACCGCCCCTCCCCCTGCGCCGGCGACCACACCAGCATAACCTCTGCCAGGCGTAACCGGCGCAGGAGGGGCAGCCGAACCGGGCCCACCCCTCCCCCAGACCTATCTACAGCAGGTGCCACTCCAGACCCCTCTAAAGGGGCTACATGAGGCGCACCAGCCACTTGTACAGTGGCCGGCCGACCTCCAACATTCACCCCTCCATCAGGGCCCGGAGCAACACCACTAACAGAAACAGTATTTACACTACTAGAAGTGACCACTTCTTCAGTGGCCACTGTCACACTCTCCCCTCCCCCACACACACTACTGGGCCAGAGGGGACAGAGGTAACACTATTAGTTTTGTCCGGCATCTTCATGCTGGACACATTTTTAACAGTCTTTCCAGCCTCCACCTGGCACTTGTCCAGTGCACTAGCAGAGGTGGTCGGAGCCACCTGACCACCAGCCATGTCCCCTTCGCCGCCCGTCCTGGGAGCCTTCCTGTCTGACCCCTCCTGCGTCTCCTCACCGCCCCTGTTACCGCAAACAGGGACGGCGTCCTGCGCCATCTTTGTCGCGTCTTTCTCCCCACTCCTACGCACCGGTCCCACAGCAGAGACCGGGCCAGGGAGGATGGTGGGGTTCGTGCCCTGAGCTGGCTTTTCAGTTTGCCCAGGGCACGCAGGGTGGGTCACATAAACATACCTCACCTCTGGCTTCACTGGCTTTTTCTTCCTCCTCTTTCCCATCGGCTCATCTTCAGGTAATTCATTACCAAAGCAGATGTCATCACGTATTTTGGGGGACTCCAGGTGGCGTATTTCGGCCATAAGTTGCCCCCAACTCCGCTGCTCTCACCGAACTCCCCTTCCTCATCAGAACTAGTGGGGGCAGGCATACCTGCTCTGCGGGGATACCTGTGGTGATACCATGTTTCCGCAGGCTGCCCCCATGTCCGACTCTTCCTCCTCACTTGTGGAGTCATCTTCTTGTTGTTTTTGGCTTTTAGCCATTTCATTGAACCTTGCGTCATTCTTGAGCTTTTCCTTGAAGGGACCGCTGTTTTCCAGAATGGACGCCATTCGTTCTTTCAGCTCTTTAATTATGGCTTTTAGGCCTTTTATTTTATTTGTTATTTCTGGCCTGTTTTTCCTCGCCGCTTTGTCCACCTTCGCCCTCTCAAGCTTCAGGTTCTCCCTAATCTTCTTGAGGGTCCTGTTCGCTTCCTCATACTCCCGGAGGTAGGCCGTGATCCGGGAGCTGTAAGCGGTGATTAGTTCCTGGGACTTCATGGTGCCCCAGTCAGCCTCAACCGAGCCCGGCCCACCCCAGGAGCACTCTGCGTACCTCTTGGAGGGCTACCGTCCGCCCTCCTGGAACTGCCGGCGATGGACACGGCTTCACCTCCGGGGGCTGCAGGGGCCGCTACACCACGACTCCTGGAAGATCTTCTGACCCCCGGGCGGAAGATGGAACTGAGGCCGGTAGCTCACCTCCCCTACCTCCCGCCGGCCTACCCGGGAAGTAGGATCCTGGGTCTTCAGTCGCTTCATTGCCCAGGACCCCACCACCTCCCTGGGGAGAGGCAGGGCCTGGGCTGGGAAAGGTGGAAAAATCCCTGGTAGCTTGTCAGCAATCAGCAGCTCCTCCAAACACAACCACACCCGTCGACTGGCTCCAGCACACTGAGGATTACACCCAGTATACAGGACAGGAGAAGTGGTACTGTGCAGTGTATATATATACAGAATAAGAGCAGATACTGAGGATTACACCCAGTATACAGGACAGGAGAAGTGGTACTGTGCAGTGTATATATATACAGAATAAGAGCAGATACTGAGGATTACACCCAGTATACAGGACAGGAGAAGTGGTACTGTGCAGTGTCATATATACAGAATAAGAGCAGATACTGAGGATTACACCCAGTATACAGGACAGGAGAAGTGGTACTGTGCAGTGTATATATATACAGAATAAGAGCAGATACTGAGGATTACACCCAGTATACAGGACAGGAGAAGTGGTACTGTGCAGTGTATATATATACAGAATAAGAGCAGATACTGAGGATTACACCCAGTATACAGGACAGGAGAAGTGGTACTGTGCAGTGTATATATATACAGAATAAGAGCAGATACTGAGGATTACACCCAGTATACAGGACAGGAGAAGTGGTACTGTGCAGTGTATATATATACAGAATAAGAGCAGATACTGAGGATTACACCCAGTATACAGGACAGGAGAAGTGGTACTGTGCAGTGTATATATATACAGAATAAGAGCAGATACTGAGGATTACACCCAGTATACAGGACAGGAGAAGTGGTACTGTGCAGTGTATATATATATATATATAGTGTAAAAAGATGTCTCCAATGGCGGCACTCAGCTGAGTAGAATGGCGTGCCTGCGGTCAAAAGGCCTGGACTAGGCCGAATACAGACGAAGGAAAAGACTGCGGCACCGCTGAGTAGTGGAATAAGGTGGATCCTTTATTCACCCTAGTGCATGCGACGTTTCGATCCTCTCAATGGGATCCGTATCAAGCAATAAATTACATGTGGTTCAACGTATAAATAGGCAATCAAATAATTTGCATACATAATTGAAAAAGTGATAAAAATTCATGATAAAACTATGCAAAACATCGTGACATGATTCTATGCCTTAATAATAAGGTGGCAGCAGTGATAGAATTAAAATAGTGTCTTTAAAGTGCTAAGTGTCCATTAAAAACGTGAAAAATTGTTAATGATATTCAAATGACATCATGGCTGGAGGCGGGGTAAGCAGAGCGTAATGAGGACCTCGAGGAGTTCAAAGATGGCGAGGGCCATATCGGAGCGGCGTATCGAAAAGCTAATTGCGCATGTCAATCCACGGACGGTCACGTGAGTAATCACATGACTTATCATGGCAACAGTAGTCAACCCAAACAAAAATGTAGGTCAATGTAGAAGATCCTCAAAGCCCTCGGATCTACGGCATAGGGAATACGTCGCAGTTGCGTTTAGGGGCCTTTTTAGATAACATGGCTGGACGGGTTATCAGACTTGATTCTTTTGACAAGGAGTTGGCGATTATATTTACCTGTGCGCTGTCATACGGCTATAATGATTAATTTTTGAAGTCCGGTGCCCGCTGAGGACATCTGCAGGGTGGATGACGTCTAACGGGATTACTTCTCGGAACAGTGCCGCCCTTCCTGCAGACGGTACGGGACAAGGTCGCCGTGCTGCGACGTATTCCCTATGCCGTAGATCCGAGGGCTTTGAGGATCTTCTACATTGACCTACATTTTTGTTTGGGTTGACTACTGTTGCCATGATAAGTCATGTGATTACTCACGTGACCGTCCGTGGATTGACATGCGCAATTAGCTTTTCGATACGCCGCTCCGATATGGCCCTCGCCATCTTTGAACTCCTCGAGGTCCTCATTACGCTCTGCTTACCCCGCCTCCAGCCATGATGTCATTTGAATATCATTAACAATTTTTCACGTTTTTAATGGACACTTAGCACTTTAAAGACACTATTTTAATTCTATCACTGCTGCCACCTTATTATTAAGGCATAGAATCATGTCACGATGTTTTGCATAGTTTTATCATGAATTTTTATCACTTTTTCAATTATGTATGCAAATTATTTGATTGCCTATTTATACGTTGAACCACATGTAATTTATTGCTTGATACGGATCCCATTGAGAGGATCGAACGTCGCATGCACTAGGGTGAATAAAGGATCCACCTTATTCCACTACTCAGCGGTGCCGCAGTCTTTTTCCTTCGTCTATATATATATATATATACACAGAATAAGAGCAGATACTGAGGATTACACCCGGTATACAGGACAGGAGAAGTGGTACTGTGCAGTGTATATATATATACACAGGATAAGAGCAGATACCGAGGATTACACCCAGTATACAGGACAGGATAAGTGGTACTGTGCAGTGTATATATATTCAGAATAAGAGCAGATACTGAGGATTACACCCAGTATACAGGAGAAGTGGTACTGTGCAGTGTATATATTGTGGTAAGGTGCAAGGTACCGTTGTCGACGGGAGGTACGTGTCACCGAGGTTCCTGGCCTCGGTGAGGTGAGAGCTGGGTTTTATGTGTCAGCAGCAGCTAGTGCTGCTTGACATTTATAGTTAGTTTGGCTGCAAAGCCAATCCGGGCCGGCTCTTACTGGGAGTAGGCAAAGAGTTGGGTGGGTGCCTACTCCCCACGGTCCAGGCCGGACTTTGCCGGGCTTTAAAACACAGCCAGCACCAGCAGGTGGGGGTGATTGTCCTGGAGCTGCTGTTAGGCTGTGGAGTCACTTGTGTTTGGAAGTTCTCTGGGCTGGAAGCAGGAGCCCAGCAAGGAGGAGTGCAGACGGCCTGGAAGCCTGACGGCGACTGTCTTGCGGCTGGACTGACAGCCAGGTGCGAACCTGCACCTAAAACCTCCCATGTGACTAGAACCTGATTTGGACTGTTTTGTTTTGCCTCATGATTTCTGGTATGTGTGAACGAACACCAAGAGACTGTTTATATCGTTTGTTTTTGTGCAAGTGTGAATAAAACACTGTTCATTGCACCTTCTGGACTCCCTGTTTTGCCTCTGTACTGCACCCGCACCGCTATGTACCAGAGCGACTCCCCACATTTGGTGTCGGATGCGGGCATGCGCAGTGAGGCTGGCGTGAACGCCGAAGTTTGTTTGTTTTGCTGGGCACGAGTGCATGGAATATATTATACCAGCAAAGCTACAAGTAGGAATTGCTGGCAACATGGAGGCGGCTGTGAAAGCTCTCATAGAGGCTAACGTGCAGCAGCGGGAGACCAACCAGCTACTATTACAGCACGTGATGGCTTTACAAGCTGCAGGAGCGTCCCACCATGTCCATGATGCCCGGAAGCGGTCCATGCGGCGATCCCAAAAATGACCCCCTCGGACGACGTTGAGACGTATCTGGTGGTCTTTGAGAAGGTAGCCGTGAGGGAGAAGTTACCCGTGACCAGTGGGCCGAGGTGGTCGCTCCGTTCCTGGCATCCGGACCCCAGCAGGTTTTTTTGACCTAGCAGATGACCAGGCTGCTGATTACCCCACGGTGAAGGGGAGATCCTGGCCAGACTGGGGGTAAACGTGTTGGTCCGGGCTCAGCGGGTCCTCCAGTGGGACTTTACATCGGCTGAACCCGCCAGGCCGCAGTACTATGAGTTGCTGCACAGGTTGCAAAAGTGGCTGCAACCTGAGGTTCTAAGTCCGACGGCTATGCTGGACCGTTTGCTGGCCGACATGTTCTGGAGGGCCCTACCTACCCCCTTGAGCACTGGATCGGCCAGGTATCCCCACTAATGCCCTTGAAATGGTTGATCTGGTGGAGCGTTACGAGGCCACCAGAAACCTGCAGGGAGTCTTGCTGGGAAGGGGCCAGTCAAACCCTGGAGGCCTCCACCCCAGTTTCGGCGACAGAGAGACCTGCACGGAATGTGCCCCTGCGGTTCCGCCTCCCGTGGTATGCTGGAGGTGTCAGGAGCCAGGCCACCTCAGGGTCGACTGTCCGCATCAGGGTGAGCCGATGGAAGTGAACTACGGCTATCGCCACTCCCTGTATGCACGAAAGCGGTGTGCAACTGGCACCCGTGAGGTGCAGGACAATAACCACCTGTGTCAGGTAGAGGTGGGAGATTCTCTGGCGGTGGCCCTGCTGGACTCCGGGAGTCTAGTCTCCCTGGTAAGGGCTGCCCTGGTACGGCCTGTGGAGTATACTGGCCGTAAAAATCGGGGTCCTGTGCATCCACGGAGACCTAAAAGACTACCCCACTGCACTAGTGACTTTGTCCACAGCGGCTGGTATGTGGACCCACGAGGTGGCTGTCGCTACAAAACTCCCACATGAACTGATACTTGGGAGGGACTTCCCAGGTTTTCCGGTGCTGTGGCCGGCAATAAAAGTATCTGATGGACCCGAGACAGGGGTAACCCTAGTAGAGTGGCCTGATACCACTGGAAGGCCAGAACCCTGGGAGCCCGAATCTGAAGGGCCAGCGGTAGGGGTGACCACTGCTCCAGCGGTAGAGGGGAGGCAACCCCACTGAGTGTAATGGTGGGAGACACGGAGGACTTGCCACCGGGACCTGAGTTGGCAGACCTCAATGTCTCCGGAGATAATTTTGGGACCGCACAACACCGGGACCAAACCCTAACCAGGGCCTGGGAAAGTGTTGTAATGATTGATGGTAAACCCCAGAAACCTGAGGCTGAATTAATGTTTCCGCGATTTATTGTTCTTCAGGATATGTTGTATCGGGTGAACCAAATCCGAGGTGAGCCAGTTGAACAGTTGGTGGTGCCCACCGCATACCGCAAGCTTGTTATGGAGCTTGCCCACCAACATGTTCTTGGGGGACACATGGGGTGGCAGAAAACGCAGGACCGCGTACTACAGCGATTTTACTGGCCCGGTTTGTTTAAGGAAGTAGAGGAGTTCTGTAAGTCCTGTCCGACCTGTCAGGTAAATAGCCCCCAGCCGCATTACAGAAGTCCCCTGGTCCCTCTCCCAATAATTGAGGTCCCATTCGAGCGTATTGCCATGGATCTGGTCGGACCCGTACCGAAGTCTGCTAGGGGTCACCAACATATCCTGGTGGTTCTGAACTATGCTACTCGGTATCCAGAGGCGGTGCCTCTGCGACATACCTCGGCTATGCTCATTGCCAAAGAGTTAATGGAAATGTTTTCCCGTGTGGGCCTGCCAAAAGAGATTCTGACCGACCAAGGGACCCCTTTTATGTCCAAAGTTATGAGGGAACTGTGTAAATTGTTGCGTATAAAGCAGTTACGGACGTCCGTTTACCATCCGCAAACAGACGGTCTTGTCGAAAGGTTCAACCAAACTCTAAAAAATATGTTAAAAAGGGTGGTGTCCAGAGATGGGAAGGACTGGGACCTGCTTCTGCCCTATCTCATGTTCGCCGTGCGAGAGGTGCCCCAGGCCTCTACTGGGTTCTCGCCCTTCGAACTGCTTTATGGCAGACACCCTCGGGGCCTGTTGGATATTGCCAAGGAAGCGTGGGAACAACAGCCTGTCCCCCACAAAAGTGTCATTGAGTATGTCACCCAGATGCAGGACCGGATGGAAAGGGTGTTGCCGCTGGTCCGGGAGCATATGGAGGCAGCGCAACAAGCCCAGAGTAGGGTGTATAATCGTCAGGCTCGGTGCGGAACTTCAACCCGGGAGATCGGGTTTTGGTTCTGGTGCCCACCCTTGACAGCAAGTTCCTAGCCAGGTGGCAGGGCCCCTATGAGGTTATCGAGAAGGTAGGGAAGTAAATTACAAAGTACACCAGCCAGGCGGCGCAAGCCGGAGCAGGTGTACCACGTGAATTTACTGAAGCCGTGGAAAGACAGGGACATGGCCGACGACAACAGCCCCGGCCAGGGCTTCTAGGTGACAAGGGTCCAGCCCCACAGTTCGAGGCCTGCGAGCGGTAGCCACGGTAAAATTGCAGACAGCCTGTCTTCCAAACAAGTTCAGGAAGTCAGGGAGTTCATCAGTCGGAACACGGATGTGTTCTCGGACCTCCCTGGCCGCACGTCTCTCATCCAACATGACATCGTCACTGAGCCTCAGGCCAAAATCCGGTTAAAACCATACCGGGTACCCGAGGCTCGGCGACGGGCCATCGCGGAGGAAGTGCAATTAATGTTGAGGCTTGATGTCATTGAGGAATCGAAAAGTGAGTGGGCCAGTCCCATAGTTCTAATACCCAAGCCGGATGGGACGTTGCGGTTCTGCAACGATTTTCGCAAATTAAATGAAGTGTCCAAGTTCGATGCGTATCCCATGCCCGGGTAGACGAGCTTGTTGAGAATTTAGGGCAAGCCCGTTATTTTTCTGTGCTAGACCTCACTAAAGGATACTGGCAAGTACCCTTAACGGGGCGGCCAAGGAAAAACCGCTTTTGTTACTCCGCAGGGCCTGTATCATTACAAGGTGTTACCCTTTGGCCTGCATGGCGCCCCGCCACCTTCCAAAGGTTAATGGATATTGTGCTGCGACCTCATCGTCGGTACGCCTCGGCCTACTTAGATGATGTAATCATCCACAGCACCGACTGGGAAAGCCATTTGCCCAAAGTGCAGGCGGTAGTAGATGCCCTGAGGAAAGCTGGTCTAACCGCCAATCCAAAGAAGTGTGCGATTGGGTTGGAAGAGACCAAATATCTGGGATATGTTATTGGGCGCGGAGTCATCAAGCCGCAGGTAACTAAGGTAGAGGCCATTCGTAACTGGCCCCGACCGGTCACCACCAGGCAGGTAAAGTCCTTCCTGGGGATTGTAGGGTACTACATGCGGTTTGTGCCCCACTTTGCCACAATAGCAGCGCTGTTGACAGACCTGTTGAAGAGGCGAAAGTCGGGAAGGTTAGCTGGAATGAGAAGGCGGAGGAGGCTTTCTCCGCGTTGAAGTCGGTCCTGTGTGGGTCCCCGGTTTTGGTGACACCCGACTTCAACAGGGAATTCGTCGCTCAGACGGATGCCTCGGAGGTAGGTCTCAGTGCAGTACTGTCTCAGGAGGTCAATGGGGAAGAACATCCCGTTGTCTTCCTGAGCCGTAAACTCACCCCAGCTGAGACCAGGTATAGTATAGTGGAGAGGGAGTGCCTGGCTATCAAGTGGGCACTCGAATCTCTCCGCTATTACCTGTTAGGGAGGAGGTTCCGTCTGGTGACCGACCATTCCCCTCTCAAGTGGATGAGCCAGGCCAAGGAGAGGAATGCTCGGGTCACCAGGTGGTTCCTATCCTTGCAAAATTTCAAATTTTCGGTAGAACACAGGGCAGGCCGCTTGCAGGGTAATGCAGATGCCCTGTCCCGCGTCCACTGCCTCACATGTGTTCACCCCTCAGGGTTGAACAAAGGGGGTATGTGGTAAGGTGCAAGGTACCGTTGTCGACGGGAGGTACGTGTCACCGAGGTTCCTGGCCTCGGTGAGGTGAGAGCCGGGTTTTATGTGTCAGCAGCAGCTAGTGCTGCTTGACATTTATAGTTAGTTTGGCTGCAAAGCCAATCCAGGCCGGCTCTTACTGGGAGTAGGCAAAGAGTTGGGTGGGTGCCTACTCCCCACGGTCCAGGCCGGACTTTGCCGGGCTTTAAAACAAAGCCAGCACCAGCAGGTGGGGGTGATTGTCCTGGAGCTGCTGTTAGGCTGTGGAGTCACTTGTGTTTGGAAGTTCTCTGGGCTGGAAGCAGGAGCCCAGCAAGGAGGAGTGCAGACGACCTGAAAGCCTGACGGCGACTGTCTTGCGGCTGGACTGACAGCCAGGTGCGAACCTGCACCTAAAACCTCCCAGGTGACTAGAACCTGATTTGGACTGTTTTGTTTTGCCTCATGATTTCTGGTATGTGTGAACGAACACCAAGAGACTGTTTATATCGTTTGTTTTTGTGCAAGTGTGAATAAAACACTGTTCATTGCACCTTCTGGACTCCCTGTTTTGCCTCTGTACTGCACCCGCACCGCTATCTACCAGAGCGACTCCCACAATATATACAGAATAAGAGCAGATACTGAGGATTACACCCAGTATACAGGACAGGAGAAGTGGTACTGTGCAGTCTATATATTTATATACAGAATAAGAGAAGATACTGAGGATTACACCCGATATACAGGACTGGAGAAGTGGTACTGTGCAGTGTATATATATACAGAATAAGAGCAGACACTGAGGATTACACACGGTATACAGGACAGGAGAAGTGGTACTGTGCAGTGTCCATATATACAGAATAAGAGCAGATACTGAGGATTACACCCAATATACAGGACTGGAGAAGTGGTACTGTGCAGTGTATATATATACAGAATAAGAGCAGATACTGAGGATTACACCCAGTATACAGGACAGGAGAAGTGGTACTGTGCAGTGTATATATATATACAGAATAAGAGCAGATACTGAGGCTTACACCCGGTATACAGGACAGGAGAAGTGGAACTGTGCAGTGTATATATACAGAATAAGAGCAGATACTGAGGATTACACCCAGTATACAGGACAGGAGAAGTGGTACTGTGCAGTGTATATATACAGAATAAGAGCAGATACTGAGGATTACACCCAGTATACAGGACAGGAGAAGTGGTACTGTGCAGTGTATTTATATACAGAATAAGAGCAGATACTGAGGATTACACCCAGTATACAGGACAGGAGAAGTAGTACTGTGCACTGTATATATATACAGAATAAGAGCAGATACTGAGGATTACACCCAGTATACAGGACAGGAGAAGTGGTACTGTGCAGTGTATATATATATACAGGATAAGAGCAGATACTGAGGATTACACCCAGTATACAGGACAGGAGAAGTGGTACTGTGCAGTGTATATATATACAGAATAAGAGCAGATACTGAGGATTACACCCAGTATACAGGACAGGAGAAGTGGTACTGTGCAGTGTATATATATATACAGGATAAGAGCAGATACTGAGGATTACACCCAGTATACTGGGCAGGAGAAGTGGTACTGTGCAGTGTATATATATACAGAATAAGAGCAGATACTGAGGATTACACCCAGTATACAGGATAGGAGTAGTGGTACTGTGCAGTGTATATATATACAGAATAAGAGCAGATACTGAGGATTACACCCAGTATACAGGATAGGAGTAGTGGTACTGTGCAGTGTATATATATACACAGAATAAGAGCAGATACTGAGGATTACACCCAGTATACAGGACAGGAGAAGTGGTACTGTGCAGTGTATATATATACAGAATAAGAGCAGATACTGAGGATTAAACCCGGTATACAGGACAGGAGAAGTGGTATTGTGCAGTCTCCATATATACAGAATTAGGGCAGATACTGAGGATTACACCCAGTATAAAGGACAGGAGAAGTGGTACTGTGCAGTGTATATATATACAGAATAAGAGCAGATACTGAGGATTACACCCAGTATACAGGACAGGAGAAGTGGTACTGTGCAGTGTATATATATACAGAATAAGAGCAGATACTGAGGATTACACCCAGTATACAGGACAGGAGAAGTGGTATTGTGCAGTGTATATATATATACAGAATAAGAGCAGATACTGAGGATTACACCCAGTATACAGGACAGGAGAAGTGGTACTGTGCAGTGTATATATATATACAGAATAAGAGCAGATACTGAGGATTACACCCGGTATACAGGACAGGAGAAGTGGTACTGTGCAGTGTATATATACAGAATAAGAGCAGATACTGAGGATTACACCCAGTATACAGGACAGGAGAAGTGGTATTGTGCAGTCTCCATATATACAGAATTAGGGCAGATACTGAGGATTACACCCAGTATAAAGGACAGGAGAAGTGGTACTGTGCAGTGTATATATATACAGAATAAGAGCAGATACTGAGGATTACACCCAGTATACAGGACAGGAGAAGTGGTACTGTGCAGTGTATATATATATACAGAATAAGAGCAGATACTGAGGATTACACCCAGTATACAGGACAGAAGTGGTACTGTCCAGTGTATATATACAGAATAAGAGCAGATACTGAGAATTACACCCAGAATACAGGACAGGAGAAGTGGTACTGTGCAGTGTCCATATATATACAGAATAAGAGTAGATACTGAGGATTACACCCAGTATACAGGAGAAGTGGTACTGTGCAGTGTATATATATATACAGAATAAGAGCAGATACTGAGGATTACACCCAGTATACAGGACAGGAGAAGTGGTACTGTGCAGTGTCCATATATACAGAATAAGAGTAGATAATGAGGATTACACCCGGTATACAGGACAGGAGAAGTGGTACTGTGCAGTGTATATATATACAGAATAAGAGGAGATACTGAGGATTACACCCAGTATACAGGACAGGAGAAGTGGTACTGTGCAGTGTATATATACAGAATAAGAGCAGATACTGAGGATTACACCCAGTATACAGGACAGGAGAAGTGGTACTGTGCAGTGTATATATATACAGAATAAGAGCAGATACTGAGGATTACACCCAGTATACAGGACAGGAGAAGTGGTACTGTGCAGTGTATATATATATATACAGAATAAGAGCAGATACTGAGGATTACACCCGGTATACAGGACAGAAGAAGTGGTACTGTGCAGTGTATATATATATACAGAATAAGAGCAGATACTGAGGATTACACCCAGTATACAGGACAGGAGAAGTGGTACTGTGCGGTGTATATATATACAGAATAAGAGCAGATACTGAGGATTACACCCAGTATACAGGAGAGGAGAAGTGGTACTGTGCAGTGTATATATATACAGAATAAGAGCAGATACTGAGGATTACACCCAGTATACAGGACAGGAGAAGTGGTACTGTGCAGTGTATATATATACAGAATAAGAGCAGATACTGAGGATTACACCCAGTATACAGGACAGGGAAGTGGTACTGTGCAGTGTATATATATACAGAATAAGAGCAGATACTGAGGATTACACCCAGTATACAGGACAGGAGAAGTGGTACTGTGCAGTGTATATATATACAGAATAAGAGCAGATACTGAGGATTACACCCAGTATACAGGACAGGAGAAGTGGTACTGTGCAGTGTATATATATATACAGAATAAGAGCAGATACTGAGGATTACACCCAGTATACAGGACAGGAGAAGTGGTACTGTGCAGTGTATATATATATACAGAATAAGAGCAGATACTGAGGATTACACCCAGTATACAGGACAGGAGAAGTGGTACTGTGCAGTGTATATATATACAGAATAAGAGCAGATACTGAGGATTACACCCAGTATACAGGACAGGAGAAGTGGTACTGTGCAGTGTATATATATACAGAATAAGAGCAGATACTGAGGATTACACCCAGTATACAGGACAGGAGAAGTGGTACTGTGCAGTGTATATATATACAGAATAAGAGCAGATACTGAGGATTACACCCAGTATACAGGACAGGAGAAGTGGTACTGTGCAGTGTATATATATACAGAATAAGAG